>RJWM01005840.1:0-88732 GCA_004363535.1 Dasyprocta punctata | reverse complement strand
GGGCAACAAAGGGAAGGCAGGAGGCATCATAATCCCCGACTTGAAACTATACTACAAAGCTACTGTGATAAAATCAGCATGGTACTGGAATCAAAATAGACCGGAAGATCAATGGAATAGATTAGAAGATACAGCCACAACTATGAACACACTCAGCCACCTCATTTTTGAGAAAGGTGCCAAACATATACATTGGAAGAAAGAAAAACACTTTAACAAATGGTGCTGGAAAAACTGACTTTCTATATGCCATAAACTAAAACTAGATCCATGTCTATCACCATGCACTAAAATAAAGTCAAAATGATTCAAAGATCTGAATATTAAAACAGAGACACTAAACTTGCTAGAAGACAGAGTAGGTAAAAAACTTGATGTCATATGAGTAGGCAGAAAGTTCATGAACAAAAACCAAATTGCACGGGAAACACTTTTCAGAATCAACAACTGGGATCTGGTCTTACTAAAGAGTTTTTGCATGTCAAAGGAAATCCCCAACAGAGTGAAAGGAAAACTCACGAATTGGGAAAATATCTTAGCCAATTGTCCATCAGACAAAGGACTTTTATCTAAAACATATAAAGAATTAAAAGAAATCAGGCCCCTAAAATTCAAGGACCCAATCCAAAAATGGGCATCTGAGATGAATACATACTTCTCAGAGAAAGAAATACAAATGGCAAATAAATATATGAAAAAAAAGTTCAATGTCAATGGTCATTCGGGAAATGCAAATTAAAACAACACTGAGATTCTGTCTCACCCCAAAATGGCCAAGATCAAAAAATCAAGCAACAACAAATGCTGGAGGGGCTGTGGGGAAAAAGGAACTCTTCTCCACTGTTGGTGGGAGTGTAGACTGGTGCAACTACTGTGCATGTCAGTTTGGAGATTCCTCTAAAACCTAGGATTGGAGATCCCATTTGACCCAGCTATCCTTCTTCTGTGCATTTTCCCAGAGGAATTGAAAACATCATAGCACAGTGATATGTGTGCACCCATGTTTATAGCAACCCAATTTGTAATAGCCAAATCTTGGAAACAACCTGTGCCCATCAATCAAGGAATGAATAAAAAAGATGTGGTATTTTTATACAATGGAGTACTACTCAGCTATCATGAAAGATGGGGCTTTGAGACTTTTATAAGTAAATGGAGATGACTTGAGATCATACACATAAGTGAGATAAATCAAACCCACCTGTGTAAATACTGTAGTGTAAGAAAATGAAAAAGTATATATGATCCAAAATCTATAATAAATAATATGTAAGGGTAAAGAACTACCCAATGTGCAAAAGTATTTGGGAAGGGAAAAGGAGGAAAGAAGGAAGGAAAAAGGAAGAAGACATAAATCTGTATATATGTGTATGTAAGATAACTATAATGACTCCACTGCTGAATGTATCAGTTATTGAGAAAGATCCGTTAATACTCATATGATCGGATCAATTTTATATGTCTATATCTGTTAATGTAAACAACCATGTTGAAGATAATGATATGCAGTATTGCAACCATTGTCAAGTTCCTATCATCTTGTTTTGTAAACCTATAATGTTACTGCTGTGGATTTGCTGCTGTCGTCTGTTTTTCTCTTTTGCTTTTGGTCTTTCTCCTATGTGTCTTTTTTTCTTAAATAAAAATAAAAAATAAAATCTGCTGTTTCCTCAGTGTTCCTAATTTAGTATGTAGTGATTCTAATCACCCATTGGCTTAAGCTCAAAACCTGGGAGTCATTTTTAATTCTCTCCTTTCCATCCTTACACCTGCTTTCCAATCTATTACAAAGTTTTGTTTCTTTTTTCAAAGTATATCCTTATGCCTACCATTTCTCATTGCTTCTACTCCATTACTGTGCAGTGCTGACTACAGAGTTGGAAAATATCTTTTATCTCAGACTCCTTATCTCATTTTTCAGCAAATTCTGTCAACCCTATTTCACAATATATTCAGAATCTCATTGCTTCTAACAACAACACAGCTACCACCTTAGTTCAAGTCATTGTATCTGCAGCCTGGGAAACAGTCTTTACTTCCTAATTACATAACTTTGCTTTCATGTTTACCTTCCTACATTGCAGGGTTACATTTTAAAAAGCATTAATCAAATGAATTGCTTTTCTACTTAGAACTCTTCATTGGTTTTCTAATATTATATACTGAATTAGATTTAACCACTTTACTATGATGTAAAAAATCTATATGATCTGAGGATTGTCAACTTCTTTGCGTGCTTACTTTGCCACTCTTCCTTTCATTCTCTCTGTCTCAGCCACATTGGCCTTCTTGGTGCCCTGTGAACACACAAAACTGATCTTGCTTCAAATGCTGCATTTCATGTTTCCTGTACTTAAATAATCTTGTTACTGAAATTCAAGATTCCCTTCCTTCTTGCATGCAAGTTGGAATATTAACTCCTCAGAGAGTTCCTTACAGCCAAACCTATCTTAGAACTCACAGGTTTCACCAAAAATGAGAGAGCTGATTTGATACACAGTATGTAACTTTGACAATGGCTTTTTATAACGAGTATAAATCCCTTGCCACCCATTGATGTTCTTGTGTCTATCATTGATTAATTCTTTTATTGCTCAATAGTATTCCATTGAATGAATAGACCACAGATTGTTCATCCTTTCACTTGTTGAAGGACAGTTAGGTTCTTTTTGGTGTCTGGCAATTATGAAGGAAGCTTCTGTGAGCAGTCATATACAAGCTTTTCTGTGAACATAAGGTTTAATTTCTTTAGGGCAGGGATCAGCAAACTACATATAGTGCTCAAGCCAAATCTGATCTACAACCTATTTTTATTAAAAAAGTTTTATTGGAATATAACCATATTTGTTCATTTATTTATTGTCTATAGATGCTTTTGCTCTATAATAGTATAACTAAATAGCTGTGACAAAGAACATCTGGCCTGGGAAGCTTAAGATATTGACTATTCATTGCTTAAGAGAGGCATGATTGCCAATCACTGCTCTGGGTTAAATACCCAGGTGAATTGCTCACTCATCTGACAGGAATATGTTTACTTTTTTATGGTAAAGAGAATAAAGCAAACCAAAACAAATCAGAACAAAGCAGATCAGAACAGAACAATGCAAGCAGCACAGGACTTCAAAACAAGACACCAGGAAATCAACATTGGCTACCATGATGACTATTCTTTTCTTCGAAATGGTTGTCCATACCTTCAGACACAATAAATTCAAACAAAACAAAATAGTATAAAACTAATCAAAACAAAAGAGTGAAAGCATTATGGGCCTTCAAAACCAGACAATAGGAATTGAACAATACCTACCATAATGTCTCTTGCTTTCCTCAAAATAGGTGTGCATACCTTCACACATGCTGAAATCAAATAATAGAAAACAGACTAAAACCAATCAAAGCAAAGAATAAAAGCATTCTTGGACTTCAAAATAAGATGCTATAAAATCAGCAATGTCTGTCATAATGTCTCATTTTCTTCAACGTAGCTGTTCATACCATCACATATAATAAAATCAATTCTTGTAAATTCTTTAGGAGAAGTTCTAAGCATTTATAAGCCTATACATGTATATCCATCCTTTCTATATTAGAGGGGGTGTATGTTTACTTTTTAAAATAATTTTTAAAATCATTTTCCAGGATTTTGGGACCATTTTGCACTCACTGGAAATGTGTGAGAGTACTTGTTACTTTCTATCCTCACCAGCACTTGATATTGCCAGGATTTTTAATTTAAGTCATTCTAGTAGTTGTTTAGTCTCATTGCAGTTGTAATTTACAAAGGATCAATGACATTGTACATTGCATCATAATAACAAAACAATTTAAGGAAAGTTACTATTTTCCTGTGAAGAAAACCTTACAAAATATCAAGGATGATCAATTTAAATTTTTACTGTAGATATGATTGGTGATGTTTGAATGAATAACAAAATAAATACATGCATCTTTCATAAGCCATTGTATGTTCATTTAAATGATTTTCTTTTCTTTCATTTCAGTAAAATCACTAATTTTGCTACTACAGTTAAGATTTTCACTTAGTATATCTATTGATAGAGGTGATAAAATAAGTTCTGTCTAATAGAAACATGAGCTACCCTTCTGAATTCAAATGTTCCAGTAGCCACATTAAAAAGTAATCTGAAATAAATGAAATTAGTTTTAATGATGTATTTTATTTAAAATGTAACATATCGAAAGCATGCAACCTCAACATTCAGTTAATAACACTATTAATGAGCTCTTCAACATTTCTTTTTGATATTGTGTTCAAAAATTCTATGTGTATTTTCCACCTACATCACATTTCCATATAGAATGACCACATGTCAAGTGCTCAATAGCACTTGTATGGCCAGTTGCTACTATATTGGGCAGCATGGGCCTAAGACAGGAATAAATACACTTATTCTTACGGTACAAAATTTGTGCTTATTTTCATCAAAATATAAATTAAAATAAATATGAAAACAAAATGTATGTATGTGTGTATGTATGTATGTATGTATATATTTTTGGTACTGGAAATTGACTCAGGACCTCGTGGTTGCCAGGCAGGCAATGGGTTTTTCAGCCATACCTCCAGCCCAGAAACCACAATTTAAATCATATTTTATGTTTTAAAAAGTTTTTTCTTCAAAATATTCAGAATTATCTTTTAAGGTTAAAAGATAAACATAACTTACAACTAGTGTCAAAATTTTAAGTTGAAGTTGCTTAAATAAAACTGAAATTTAATGTAGTTTTTAAAATTTCAATTAACTGTTATAAAATATCTTCATAAAAGCAAAACTTTCATGCATGTTACATCCTTATATACATAAATAGAAATCTAGGTATAATAAGATTTAATACTGAAGATTGTCCCTCTAGAGCTACGTGCTAATTTGTTTGCACCTCCAGATCGACAAATGGACTAAACGCAAAATTGAGAAATAAAACAATAGGCACTAGTGAGCGATAATATCACACAATAATCTATTTACTTCATGCTGAGAGAAAGGATACAATAAGTACATTACTTTTTCATATCTAAATTCTTGTATCACTTCAATTTTCTCTAACCTTTTAAGCTGCACACAACTCCATCTCCAATGATAGCAGTAAGATAACCCATAATAACATTCTGTGAGTATAAAGCAAGTGATGTTGAGAGATGTTTCTGTACTTGGATGATTTTAGTCATAAAAACAGAGGTTTGCAATACATGCTGGGGCCCTGTCAGAACTACTGAATGTTTTATCTCCAGTGACTGGTGACAGAGATCTGTATATTCTTTAGGTGTGTGTGTGTGTAAGAGACAGAGACAGAGGAAGACAGAGGGACACAGAGAGAGTGACCAAGAGACTGAGAGACACACAGAGAGACAGAGATATATATAGGGAGAGACAGAGAGGGAAGCATAGCTCAAGGTAAATATCTTCTATTGCTTGAGTATGAGAACCGTACAAAATTGCTTATCAAGAAACTAGGTATCAAATTTCTTATCTTTGCTTTCACTCTCTCATTACCCCCTTCTCTAACTCTTGATTCTTGAGATTACATGTCTCAACAAATTACTAGCAATAAGCACTTACCTGAGGATTTTATGTTCTACAGAACCCAGACTGAATCATTGTTCCTCAAGATTAATAGGAAGACTTTCATGGCCACGTTGGTAAATATTTTTCAGTTCTCTGAGAAGAATTTATTTGAATCCAATGACTAAAACAAACTTAAATACCTACTCCCAGATCTCATTTTTAAAAAATCAAGTCAATTCTCATATCGTCACTGCCCAGTTTTTACTGTCAAACTGTGAGTTTTTCAATTAACATTTACTGAGGAGTTACTATAAGTCATCATCCTAAAGAACTGTGCTAGCACTGTCTCCATTAATCCAGACAACATTTTTTGAGATAGACATTGTTATATTTATTGTATAGATGATGATATTTAGGTTTAGCTAGGTGAAGTAATTTGCCCCAGGATGCTTGTATAAATTCATTTAATTGGTAAGCAACAGATGTGTGAATCAAGCTCCACTTGTGAATCCAGTCTGCGTCTTTAATCACCGTGTCACACTACTTCTCTGTGGTAGAACATTTTATTACTTAGAATAACTCCTTGTTCAAGACTAAATACTCAGTTTCTCACTCTCTTCTACCTCTATCTCATCCATGCACCCACCATATATGTATTTTTCTTTATCAGGGAAACCTAATCATATTTTAAAACATCCCCTTTAGTTCTACTCACTTCACCTGCAGTTGGGTACCTCCTGCAAACTCTCAGATAGGATGTCATTGCCATCATATTTCTCTGCTCTAGCCTCTGCATTTCTCATAGGTTGTATAGGAAAAAAAATACAAAATGTCTCATAACTGGGTCTTGAGAGCTTTTAAATCACTCATTTGTTTTCAAAACATTTTAAAAGTTTTTACAGTGATCAAGTAGCGTGATAGATGTTAGAAATTTAGGGATGATAGAATGCGTTCTGCCTTTAAGTAGATAATAAATAATACGAAACTTCATTTGGTTTTTGTCATCTTCTGTTAATAGTTGTAACTCAGTGTGTTTCACAAAAACATTAGGATTGAAGGCAGAGATTTTGTCATTAATCTTGGTTCAAAAAGTGCTTCTACATACAGTGAGGTCTGAACAGAGATTCTATATCCCTTCATCATGTGTCATGCCAGTATTATTTCTTAAGTAAATATTCTGAAACATAACTTTCTTTCCAGTATGCATGTTTCTCCTTTACTGTGCCAGCAGGAATATTCTCTTAGTTGGTGGTACCCAAATGTTAACTAAACCAGAAATGAGAGAGAGAGAGAGAGAGAGAGAGAGAGAGAGAGAGAGAGAGAAAGAGAGAGAGAGAGAAAAAAAGAGAGAGAGAGAGAGAAATGTTTAGAGACGAATAATATGACATAGGAGGATAAAGAAGCTTGCAGGTCAAAAATATGCCATGAATAGGAGATGTCAAGTGAATTTTTAACTAGGATACTATGACAGAGCTTTTCTGAAGAGATTCAGTGGCATGGTAGAGGTGACAATGGCTTGGAAAGTTGTAGGTTGAGTTTGTGGTGTTCATGCTACATGCAGAAGGAGGATAAATATTCAAGTCTGAAATTTAGACATATGATCTTTGTGGGATTTAAATATCCTGGAATCAACAGTATGCAAAAATTACCTGATGGAGAATATATAAAATTTAGGAGAGTGTCAAGGTTTTTATTGTAGTGAAAACTGTTCTTTAAGACAGCAATGGAGAAAGTTGAACCTATAATGGAGACTGATATACATTAGTGTCAGGAGAAACAGGAATGACGTCAATTCATATGTTGGAGAAGCAGTTGCAAAGACAGAGCAAATGAAATTGTTAAGTGTTGTAGGGAAAACAAATTGGATAATTAGCAAAAACATTTGTTTAGTTTTAGCCACTGGAAAGTCATTGGGGTTCTCTGCAATGGCGATTTAGGAGGAATTATCATAAGCCAGAATTCAGTATTATGCTTTTAATTCTTTTATGGGATGATACCAAGAAGGAGATTATCTGTATTAAATGGGACCTCTAGTCCTACTTTAAAGCATCATACGACAGCAATACGTGTGCACCTATGTTTATAGCCACACAGTTTGTAATAGCTAAATATTGGAAACAACCCAAATGCCCATCAACCAATGAATGGAAAAAAATATATATATCTGTATACAAATAAAAAATAAAGAAGGATAAACTTGAGACATTTATACCTAAATGGATGGACCTTGGACCATATTCTTAAGTGAGATAAATCAGACACATATGTATAAATATCATATTGTCTCTCTGGTATGAGAAACTGAAAGTGCAAATAAGAACCAAAATGTGTAATAGATACTGTGAAAAAGGAAGAAATTGTTCAAAAGGAAAGAGGACCTAAGGAGGGGAGAGAGAGGGAAAGGAAGGAAAGGAAATGAAAAAAATGAGAAAAAAAGGATAAAATGGAAACGAATTTTTGTAAATAAGGAGGGTAAGAAAGATTGAAGGGAGGGGGAAAGGGTTAAAAAAGTGGAATCAACATACATCAAGTACATGTACAAATTCCCTATGATAAATGTGATGATTATGTATATTTAAATTGCACCAATAAGCTTAATAAAAAAGTCATGATATAAAAATAAAAAGATAGTGGTGGCATAAGTTGTTTCCGTTTATGAGCTCGTCTTATTCTTAGAAGAATAAAGTGTTCTGTTTAAAAAAATATGAAAAAAAGACCAAACCAATAGAGAGATTTTTGTTTGCTTGCTTTAAACACTGAGGATGCAATAACTTTTTAGATATCTAAGTAACATAAGAGGGAATTGAATTAATGAAGCAAAATCACTGAAGAAGTGAAAACCATGAAATCCATTGTACAAGTGCTTGGACTAGAAACATCTCATACGCTGAGAGTGGAGAGAAGAGGCAAGTTTATATATATGATAAGATTATAGATACAACATACATGATATATATGGTATATCTGTATGATATATGATATATATATATATATTTCATAGATGACATGAATATGTTTTTTGAAGACGAAGGAACATAAAGATGTGAGAAACTGTATATCTTTTGAGTGTAATATCTTCTGTGTTAGAACAGGCTGGAAAAGATAGCTATCTTGTCAACCCATGATAATTTTTTGCTAGCAAATACTCCACAAATTTTAATTTCACAGTTCAAAAAATCTAAAGTAAAGATTTACTCAGCTATTTCAGAAAAGGGAAACATAATGGGTTCTTACAACATAATATAAAGAAATATATTAGTTTATCAAGAGGAACAAACCTTATTGTCTCTGTGAACTTTGGAGGAATCATGTCTACATTAGGTTTCATTAAAGGCTGTTTTTTGGCTAGGGATTGGACATAGTACTCTGATGAAGACAATCAGGCTGACTAGTTATTGGCAAGGTTTTGACCGTGGGACTAAAGTTCAGATATTGTTCAAGGCTGGAGGAAGTTGGCAAATATAGCTGGGCGTGGTGGCGCACGCCTTTAATCCCAGCACTCGGGAGGCTGAGGTAGGCGGAACGTTGTGAGTTCGAGGCCAGCTTGGGCTACAACGCGGCGCAAGGCTGACCTGAGCTACATAGTGCGACCCTGCCTCAAAAAACCAGGGCCGGGAGTTTGGCTCAGTGCCTTAAGCGCCTGCCCTGGCAGGCGCAAGGCTGTGAGTTCAATCCCCGGTGCCGCAAAAAAAAAAAAAAAAAAAAAAAAAAAAAAAAATAGCGGATTTGGGTGCTCAGGAAGTTACTACTGTCAACATGATACAGTTACCACAGTGGTTGAGTAAGAAACATAATTGTTTCCAGGGAAAAGTTAATACACTGTTACTAAGAACAAGCCAGAATTAACATTGGTGCCTTGATATTGACTATTAAAGTGGAAGTTATTGCTTTATGAATATAACACAAAAGTCTAAATTATGGCTATACATTAGAATCACTTGGGAATAAACTCTGGAGAGTTTGATTTAATTTTTTCTGGGAAAATCTCTGGACATTGGATATTTACAAGCCCTTTCAGTTGATCCTAGTGGGTAGCCAAAATCGAGTTCTATGAATTAAACTAATCTGTCCCAGGTAAGGAAATAAAATAGACAAAATCAGGTAGGTCTTAATGTCTCTGAATTTCTGGACTGATTAGATGAAATCTGATTTCACCATTTTTCTGAAAATTGCTCCCAAGCCCCAAGGCCTCTAGCTATCTATAAGTGTCCCAAGTTGAATTTAAGATCAAACCATTTTGCTATTTACTATTAATAGAAGTTTTCTAACTTCCTATTCTCATCCTTCTTCTTAACCCTCAAATTAAGGTTTGACTTGTTTTCTTGAAACCATTTCCAGAATGTCTTCTCTCCACTTTTGTTGTAATCCACTATACTCACACCACAAATATTTAGAAACGTGATTGCCTATAGCACGAATTGTCCCATCTGGTCACCCTGATTTCTAGTATTTATCGTCCAGTCTTCTCAATGATACATTGGGAAGGTGGTATCTTACATATATCTTCCTAATACTTAAGTCTTCATAATATTTCTCAGCTATTTTCAGAATTTCTTTTGAAAGAACTACATCATCTACTGAAAAAATGGCTAGCTTGACATGAAGCACTTTTGTAAAAGATTCCAGGCACTCTCATCCATGTGAGTTCACCTGATGTGCAGTTGGAGAGTATCCAACCTGTTGTCAGATTTTCATGTCAAGCATCTGTGTTTCTCTGTCTTCATCTGAGAGATTTCTCCGGCACTCTGGGAGCTTTGACAGGCTGCCTTATCTGAAACCCAGAGATATGGCGGTGTAATAACCCTTATTCTGCAAGCCTCAACCGGGGGGGCGGTGGACTTGGCCAATAAATGCTTCAACTTCTTCATCCTCCAATGAGCTAATTCTGCAATGTGTTGCATATGGGTTGCCAGGGGTTTTCCCAGAGGTACATTATATGTACTAGGTCCCTGTTGCTCATAGAGGTAACTTGGTCTCATTCAAGCCTCACACTTTTCTCCCTTCATTGTTTCATTCCCTCATTTGCTTTTACCAAGATTAATTCTCAGCTGACTACTTGCACTAAAGTCTTTATCTCAGGGTCAACTTTGAGGGAAACTCACATTAAAACTACCTTTTTGTATATCTTATCCCAATTAATCATAAAACCCTTTCTGGACTAAACTGAATGACTTGAAATTCCCAGAGGATTTTTTCTGCCCCCTCCATTATCCCTATCATCCCTTTCCTTAAGAAACCCTTTCTGCCTTTTAAAAGGGTACCACCTTTCTCAATATCCAACTCCCGTGCAGCCTCCGTTAAATCATATCTAGTGTCCGATGACCAAGGAGACCTCTGAGTTGTTGGAATTTTCATAGTTCTCTTGTATATTTCTCTTATTGGATATACAATTGGGAAATTGTATAGTATTATACTAGTAACACACACACACACACACACACACACACACACACACCAGGTCTCTCTCTTTTTCTCTCTCTCTCAGCTCAAATTTAAATGAAAAGTTTTTCTCACTTTTTTAAACAGGTTTAAAGAGAAGCAGAATTTTAAAAATGAAACAAAACACTCATGTTCTGTAGATCGTAAAGCAGAAAAAGGCAGTCATTATCATTATCACCAATAGATTTGATTGTTTTCAAACTTCTGTGTCAGGAAACTTATGTTTCATTTTTTACTGATAGCAAATGCAAATATTTTAATTCAATAGAAGACTTTGAAGCAAAATGTACATGCTTTCTGAAGCAACCTTGTCACTAGAACTTGACTCCTTGAAGAAGGAAGATTTCCAAATTACCTATGATGAACTCCTATACTTAGATTTCTATTTATATTTTGCTACTTACTATTATTCATTCGGTATTTGGAAATACTAGATTTAACCATGTGAATTTCATTTTTTTTCACTGTTTTCAGAACCATAAAAACTTTAATTATTTAAAAATTTTTAATTGGTACAAGTTTGCAGTAATGATCACATTCATCATGGGGAATTTGTACCTGTACACAACACATTTCAATTCTTTTGTTGTCCCTTTACCCCTACCAAGTCTTTCTTTCTTTCCCCTCCCTCCAACCCTTCTTACATTCCCCACTTGCAAAAGTTCTATTTCCAGTTTTTTCTTCAATTCTTTTTTCTTTAATACCTTTTCCCTTTCTTTTTCTCTCCTTTCCAACATCGTAATGTCTGTCTTTTATTTGAATTTCTTCCAACATCATAATGTCTGTCTTTTATTTGAATTTCTATTTTTGTATAAACAAATTTGGAGAAATAGGGTTAATAATGTATGATTCAATGTAATAATTTGTGCAAGAAAGATGCAAAATGTATATATTTATTTTTTCAAATCAAACACACCCATGTGCAACCTAGAGTTAAGCATTTACTAACTTATTATAGGAATTTTTACTTTAAATTCTAGATTTTTCCCTAACTGTGGACTGTTTTAATTTGAATGCAGTGGCAAAAGTAGAAGGAAATAGCTACAAAATCAATTGTTATGCTATTGTTAGCAATTCCAAATCAGACTAAGGAGAACCGAAAATTAATCACAAGCATAATCCATAAAAGAGGAGTGTGTTTGGGAGTGTACTGGGATGTGGGCACATGACCATCATTCAGCACTTCCCACAACATTGGGGAAGATAAGCAAAGATAAAACCATGCCATTGACCCAGTTAATACTCTGAGAGCTTTGAAGGACTTTTGTCGTGCTTCTGATACACAAGATCAGGCTTCCTTGAATCTATTGTCAGAGTCAAGTAAAGGATTTAATGAAAAAGCTGCTTATATTCTATATGAATATTGCCACAGAAGAAATTCATTCCTGGCCTTTTGTGTCTCCAAAAGGCAACACCAATACAGAGGTGACATTTCCTTAACCAGGGTACAAGTGGGGTTCTTATTTTGGGGGAACAAATTATCAACTGTGCAAGGAAATTCACGTTCCTATAGTAAATACTAAGTTGTAGATTAAAACTAGCTATTGTAAATATGATTATTAATATGCTAAGTGATAAGTATGAATAACATGATTATAATTCTACAATTTGGTAGTTAATTTTGTATTTAATAAATTTTGCATAGATTGTTAAAAAAAGTAAAAGATGGCTAAGACACACTTTTAAAGCATTCAATAAATTCTAGGGGATTATTTCACTAACTATGTGAAAACTCACTGTTCTTTTGAAGTGAAGAACATGGTTTTGTCTCTTGAGATTGATTATCCTTTAGTCACTGGGAAAGCATTAAAATGACGTGCACACATCCAGGTGCAGTTAACATGAACATTTTTCTCTTTTGTGTCTTACAGTATATTCAATCATTTATATAGCACTCTTAGAGTTCTTTTTCAAATAGGATTCTATCCAACAAACGTTAATTGAGACTCATATATACAAGGATTTGTGCAAAACTCTGAGGGGTACAAATGTGAATAAAATAAGATCCTTACCCTCAAGGAGTTTGCAGATACCCTGGGTCAATTTATTTATGACCATCCTTTGCATTAAACTACCTCTTTAATACTGTGAATAATTTTAAAAATACATAGAAGAGCTGCTGGAGGCAAAGCTTGATTAACCGTAATGTTTTATGTCTCCTAACCATGATCAAGATAGAGAGAAGAAAATCTTAGTAAGTTTTGCATCCTAGTCATTCTTTTAAAGAGAATTTGATTTTGGTCAAAAGAGTTGAAATTGCTTCGTTATTTTGCTTTTATACTAAGGAGTACCTTTGAAGATTTAATGCCATTTAAAACAACAAATTCTTAATTATGTGTGAGATTCAGCAGCTAGCTAGAATATATACACTGAAGTATTATAAACCTATGTGAGACTGGAAAAAGAACATCTTGGAAAGCAACTCTGTTGTTAATCATGCTGGGAGGACAGATATTTTAATTGCAAAATTAAAGCCACTGGTTCTTCCAAAGGTGTGTAGCAGTTTTTAAATGTTGTAATAAACATTTCCCCCATTTCCTGTTCCAATTTGTGTTTACTTCTTTTTTATTGATGATGTAACAAGGTACACTTCATCAGTCTTATCTATTATTAGGAGTTCCTCAATTGCTAAACTGCCCTAGCCTCATGACAATAGTCAACTGTAAATCCATAGCTAATAATTTCTGCATTTTCTGATCCCAGCTCAGAAACACTAACAGATCTGAAATTGATCCCCACTTCCATGAAACTCTGCAGAGAAATTTTCAGAATTTTGCAAACTTTACAAAAGATTTTCATCTTACTTTATGCTGAAAGGATCAATCCAGAGTCGTTCTGGGTAGTGCTTCGCTTACTTCTTTCAGACTATAGGCTTGTGTCTGGTAATTTTTGGCTCATTAGGCTTTAACAACATGTGTGTCCATATAGAATAACCAGTGCTTAAAGAGTACAACCAACAATACATCTCAGAGTACTTCTTATACTTGTTTGGGGAGGTAAAACACTTATTTTAATTATTAGAAAACTTTTTGTCATTTATCTTTTAGAAGTGTCTCCAGAGAAGACAGCTAGCCAGCCTTCCAGGTAAGTAGTGTGAGCGGCATGAACTCCAGGAAGAGAATGATCAGCACCTCCAGAGAATCCACCATACTGGGTCAGGGAAGATCCAACAGGAAGACAACTAGCCAGCCTTCCTAGTAAGCAATGCAAGCAGTATGGACTTCAGGAAGAGAGAGATCAGCACCTCCTGATAACCTGCAATGCTGGGTCAGGGAAGATCCAACCAGAAGACAACTAGCCAGGTTTCTTGGTAAGCAGCACCAGCAGTGCAGACTCCAGGAAGAGAAAGATCAGCACCTTCTAAGAACCCGCCATGCTGGGTCAGGGAGGATCCAACCGAAGACAACTAGCCAACCTTCCTGGTAAGTGGCTCCATGGGTTCCAGGAAGAGAAAAGTCAGTGCTTCCCATAAGCCTACTGATGCACAGGCTGAGAATCAACACCCTGCTCCCCGAACCTGCTGGTTCAGAGTACTGGCTAAGTTGATAGCAACTAAGGTACATAAAGCAATCAAATGCTTGTATTGCTTGGTTGATTTTGCAGGCATGGGGGCGGCACTCTGAGCATCTCTCGGGAAGATGACAGTGTGTAATATAGCAAATATGGGGGATTTTCTTCTATCTTGTCTTTGAGGCCCAATATTGTTCTCACTGTTTTGCTTTATTCAATATTCTGTTTTGATTGGTTTATTCTGTTTTGTTTTTGGTTTGATTTTGCTGTACCTGATGGAATGGAAAACTATAGTGAAGGTAACAAGATATACTCTAGTAGCTATCGATATCCCAGTATCCTGCTTTGAATTTTGTACCAGTTCTACTGCTTTGTTTTGATTGACTTTGTTCTGTTTTGTTTTGTTGGATTTTGCTATCTTTGAAATAAAAGTTAAAAAAAGAAATGTCTCCAGAGATAATGGTTCTCTCCTTCCTTTCCTCTGCCCCTCTTCCCTTTTTCCCTTCCTTCCTTCCAATACTTTTTGGTGATAAATACATTGATAGTATGTATAAAATTTAGAAATAACCAACTAATATTCAAAAATATTGGTGTAAAATCCCCATTCCATCCTTGTAGATATTTGTTAGAACTTCTGTGTTTGCTATAGACAGAAAAATCTGGATGTACAGTTTTAAATATAATGGCTCTATTAACCCATTTTTTATATACTGGTTAGCGCTGTTTTGGCATAAGCATACAACAGATGGGTGTAGAATTTCCCTCTATCATAAAACATTATTTGTGTTTAGGGCATAGTTTACTGTTGCCCATGTATTTTCCTATGTACAAACATTTTGTTTTAATATTCTAAAACCGAAAATGACAATTTTAAATATTTATATACTTGTATTCCATATGCCATCTTTTCTTTTTAAAAAAGTATTTGAGATGACTATGACTAACTTAAATAATTTGGATCATCCAGTCACCAAGACTGAGATCAAAGGCATATTTTCAAACCCCTCTAAATTTTCCTAACTGTGCTATAGAAATCTTCTGGGTTCCTTCAAATCACACTTCCCCAAATTTTCTAGTTACTTAGGAAAAACAAAGCCCAAATTTAGTTCCTTTGACGATCATAGTATTTTTCAATCTGGTCAGATTGACCAAAGACAGTAGGTAGAAGATTCAAATTACTAACTCATTAACAGTAGTGACATTACTATCAACCTTTCATAAATAAAATTAATTCTAAGAGTATACTATAAACAATTGTATAGCAACAAATTAGGTTACCCAGAAAAAATAGAAAAATTTCTAGAAGCACCCAAACCTGACTCAACTCAATGAAATCTGAAGAATTCTGTAAGTAAGGAGTTTGAAATTTTAATCAAATTCCAACAAATTTAGCAGCACACATGGCTCTGTGGAATGAAGATATAGCTTTATAACTATGTTCTTTTCAATGTATGTAAAGAAAAAGATTACACATCGCCTTCCTAGTTACCCTGTTCAAAGAGACATTTTGCCACTTAATTAGCGTGTCATTTCTCTCCATGCTTGCTGGGAATGCACATTTTATGACTGGAGAAAAAGCTGCCACCTTGACTGGAAGACAATGGGCCAGTAGTGATGGTGGAGAAGGGAGATAGGATATTCATTGTATTAATCAACTTTCTTGTTGCTGGGACAAAATATCTGACACCTATAATTCCACATTGTTAGGAATGTGCACTCGTTCAACTATGATGGAACTGTGGGGATTCCTCAAAACATTTATAATAGAAATTCCATTTTACCTAGCTATTTGCCTTCTAGATATCTTTCTGAGAGTGTTAGAGATATCAAATTATAGTGACACACGAATACCCATGTTTGTAGGAGCACAGTTCATAATAGTTTAATCTTGGAAATGGTCTCTGTGTTCATCAAAAGATAAATGGATAAAGAACTTGTAGCATTTACACACCATGGAACTCTATACTAAAGAATAAAGTTGAGTCAAAAACTTGTAGAAAAATGGATCCCACTTGTCTCTATCATGTTAAGTGAAATAAATCAGACACGCAAGCATAAAAATTACATGGTTACTCTTATATGAGAAACTCAAAGTATAAATAAATCAAAGAGCAAAATAAAAGATGGACAACAGTAAATAGAGAGACAGATGTTTGGCAAGTAGAAAGGAATATGGAGGGAGAGGAGATGGGGAGGATAAAGGGATGTAAAAAGAATTAAGATGTGTCATGTACATGTGCCAGCTACCCACAATGAATGCACTCTTGATGTACAGCAAACGTGTATTAATAAAAAATTATAAGTGATATAAAGTGAGGTTCTAATTAAATTTATAATTTCTCCTCACTAGGAATCTGGTAAAAATCTCTTAACTAAAAATGCATAATACAGTACACCTCTTGTAGGTCTGGCCTGGATTTGTCATTTTATATTACTTTATTTCTGTTGATGGTATTTGTGTTGGTAGGTTTGTCATCACTGCTCTAATTTCATTGGCTGTGATTGGATTATTCAGGGTCTTTGTATCTTCTTCGTTCAGTTTTGGTAATTCATATGTATCTAGGGATTTATCCATTTCTTCTGAATTCTCCAATTTATTGGAGTATAGGTTTCCAAAGTAGTTACTCATAATCTTCAGCATTTCAGTGGTGTCATTTGTGATTTCACCTTTTTTTTCCTAATTGCACTGATTTATTGTTGTTGCTGTTGATGTTTTCTGTTCCTTTTTGGTTAAGATTGACTAAGGGTTTGTCTATTTTGTGTATACTTTCAAAGAACCAGTTCTTCAATTCATTGATTATTTGTATTGGTGTTTTAATCTCCATTTCATTGATTTCTGCTCTCATCTTTATAATTTCCTTCCTTGTGCTAGCTTTGGATCTGGATTGTTCTTGACTTTCTAGAATCTCAAGGTGCATCATTAGGTTACTTCTTTTGACTCACTCTGTTTTTCAGATGTGTCTGTAGGCAGCTATAAATTTCCCTCTTAGAACTGTTTTCATTGTGTCCTATAGGTTTCAATATCATGTAATGATATTATTTGATTCTAGGATTTGTTTAATTTCTTCCTTGATTTCTTCTGTGATCCAGTGATTAGTAAAGGCTGCAATTTTTTTCAGTGTGTTGCTTAATTTCTGTGCTTTCCTTTCTATTGATTTCGTTTCATTAAACTATAATCTTCTAATAGACTTGAGATAATTTTGATTTTTTTAACCTCATTTAAGCATGCTTTATGAGCAAAGTATAAGGTCTGATTTGGAGAAAGTTCCGTGTGCTGTTCAGAAGAACATGTATTCTGATACATGTCTATTAAGTCCATTTGTTCAAAGGTTTGGCTTAACTCCAATATTTTTTGGACTTTTTGTCTAGTCAATTTGTCTTTTTATGTGGGGTATACACAGTTATAATTGTTTTGGTGGGTTTTTTCTCTGATACTTGATGTCCACTAGTGTTCATTTTATGAAGCTGGGTGAATTGGTGTTTGATGCATATATATTTATAACTGTTATCTCTTTCTGTTGGATTTTTCCCTTAATCAATATGTGGTGACCTTTTTGACTTTTCTGACTACTTTTGGCTTGAAGCTCACTTTGTGTGAAAATAGGATAGCTACTTCTGTTTTTCTTTATTGAGTTCTCATTACATGGAATATTGCTTTCCATCCTTTTATTTTTTCGGCCTTTGAATCTCTTTTTTTGATTAAATGTGTCATACATAGCATATCAGTAAATTTTGTTTCTTGATCAATTCTGCCAATCTGTATCTTTTGATTGGGGAATTGTGACTCATTTACATTGAGAGTTATTAATGAAAAGCATTGATTTATCCCTGTCATTGAATTATTTTCCTGTTGCTGATCCCTCATTTTTCTTCTGCCTCACTGTTCACCCTGTCTGTTTTATTTATCTTATTAGACTTTTTAGCATCGTTGGCTTCAATGTCTCTTTGCAGGATATTCTTGAGAATTTTTCAGAGTACTGGTTTAGTGGTCATGAATTTCTTAAGGTGCTCTTTATCATGAAAAGACCTTATTTCTCCATTAATGTTGAATGATAGTTTTGCAGAACATATCAATCTTGGTTTGAAGTTTCTTTTAGGGCTTGATAACACTTCACTCCAAGCTTTCATGTCCTTGAAGGGTTATGTGAAGAAATCTGTCGTAATTCTAATGGATTTGCCTTTATAAGTGATTTGTTCTTTTTCTCTAACTGCTTTTAAGATTTTGTCCTTAGGTTTTGCTTATGGCATTTTAGCTATGGTGTGTCTTGGGGAGTTTCTTTTCTGAGTGTGGCTATGTATATGCTAAAATTTTCCCCATATTTGGAAAATTTTCTGCTGCTGGTTATTGACATCAGCCTTACAACCTAGTTCTGGCCCTCTGTCTTTTCACTGGTCACTTCAGTTATCCATACTTGTAGTAAAATTTTTAATCTCCTGGATTTCTGTTTCGTACCTTTTCATGGACTCCAAGTCTTTGCTATTCATTTTTGGCTTCATTTTGTTTAGCTTAGCTCAGTATTTATTAGTGTATTTTGCAACTTGCTGATCATTTTGTTTACTGAGTCCATTATCTCTATAAATTTTTGAGCTCACCAAGCACCTTATTGTTCTGTCTTTTACCATCTCACGTAATTCATCTGTGTGGCTTTTGATTCCTTCTCTCAATGACCTGTAGATCAGCTTTGGTGGAGTTAGAAGTTTTGGGGGACATTTTGCTGCCTGTCTTCCCTTCTCACATTTCGCACGCGCGGTCGTGCGCACGTGTGTGTGTGTGTGTGTGTGTGTTTTGAAGTCTGCATGTTGATTATTGTGGAAAGGTTTGTTGCTAGTGTGGAGACTCCTTAAATTATTGTCTGCTTTACAGTGATGCATTCTGAACATAACTAACTACAGATCTTTGCCTCTGTTCTAAGATGCAAGCACACTTGTTAATTTGGGGAAGAAGGATACAGTGTGATGGCCCAGTACCCAATTCTCAAGGAATGGACCAGAGTATTGTTAATGGCACAAAAGAAATTCAGGTATTAGCATACACAGAACACCAATTAATGGAAACAACTATGCCACTCTGGTAATAGCAATAATATCAACAATAATAATAGCATCAAAGCCAAAATGGATATTGACATACCCTAAGAATCAATAATGTACCACCTATACACATGGAAAAGAGATCTGTAGTTATAATATAAATACTAAGACAAACCATATATTGACTTGCAGCACATAACTGCAATATGCAGCAACTATACCTCCACTAATAATAGAAAATATTTCAGAAGTAATAACATAGTGTTCACTGTTTAAAGAGTAATAAAACTTAATGCTTATACTCCTAAAGATTGAGGAATGGGAGAATGAAAAAAGTAAAATTCGAAAAATTAACCTATGGAAGATGAGGAGGAAAAAATTGAGATAAAGGAAATTAAAATCCTACACAGGCATAACAGAAAGAACAAGCAAGAAAAAAAAAAAAGAAAGAAAAGAAAAAATAGAGAACAAAATAAGGGAAAAAAAAGAAAAGGTAAGTTGAAAAACTAAAAGGAAAAACCCACACCCCTAGAACCTAACTGATAAAAGAAAAAAATCAGTCAAAATATATTCCTCTGTATGTTTGAATTAGTGATTTCTTGCCATGAGCCGTAATCTTGAAATCCAGCAAGTAATGTTTTTTTCCATGTAGCTCTATAGTTTGAGTTGCCTTCTTCCACTTCAGAGAACACCCTGTTTTTGTATCTCAGGGAATAACAACTGTCAAAACTAAGACATGCCCTTTCTCGTGTTGGTAGATCGGGAAAGCAGTCACACCACTGGTCTCTGTCCTGGATGTAGGTAGAGGGATGGAGGTTCAAACAGACCACTGGACTTAATGTCAGCCCTTTCAGACCCAGCGGCCTCCAAAAACTGACCATGCTGGGTCTGGCTTCTTACCAGGGATGGAAGGGCTTCCTGCCCTTCCGGCCCAGAGTTTCAACTTCTCAGGTGGTTTATATCTAGCTTGACCCTCTCCATGACTGTGTCTTGTGGCTATTTCTCACCCAGTCACTGTGACAGAGTAAACCCTGAAATGAAGCTTTTCTGTGGGTCAGTCTTAAAAAAATTAACTACTTCCCGAAATGACTCCTGATTTCACTTTGTAAAATATAGTAGGCACTTTTCTGAATTTCTTTTCCAACTCTAGCATGCCATGCTGAAGGAATCACTTTCAGAATAGAACCCCATACTGCTTTAACAACGTACAATAGCCATGGGCTTTTCTTGGGCTAGCACTGCTGGCCATGTTCAGTAATTCTCTCTGGAGATACTGACCGTTTAAGTTTACCTTCTCTCCCTGGGCATTGACCTCATCCATGATCAGGTCAGTCAGTCAGTCAGCCAGTCAGCACCTCTGCTGCACTGTACCAAGTGGAAACAAAATGCAGACAGGGCTCAGAGTTGGCTGGTGTAGCCAACAAAAGGACAGACTCAGGCCTACTCAGACTGGAAAGCAGTGTCCTCCTGGCTGAAGAGACACTAACCAAGATTCTGTCTCTCTGTTTCTATGTCTGTCTCTTTAGGTTTACTTTTAAGAGCAATGATTCTTAAACGTAACTTCTTATTAGAGTTCATTGGATAGTTTATTAAATTCTCTATTCCCTGGCCATAGCCCACACTAATTAAATCAGTGCCTCAGTAACTTTTAAAGTAACCAGATGACACTAAAATGTAACCATATTTGAAAAGCAGAGATTTACAGAGTGATTCTCAAACTTTCATGAGACTCTTACTCAAATATCCATTCCAAGTTCACAAGGGTGGCCTGAGACATGAGCTTCTGTGTTCCTAACAAGTCCCAAGTAATGCTGCTGGTCATAGGGCCACACTTCATCTAACCAGAAATTAGTACAGTATTAGTATCTCTGTTGTGAAACAATTGTAGGATATTTGAATTGATTCATAATAATTGTGCATATTTATGAAATGTTTTTGTTATGTGATGTTTTTGTACATGTGTTCAATGTGTACTGATAATATCAGAACAATTAAGATGTCTACTCGTTAAACATTTATTATTTCTATTTTTGGGAATTTTGAAACTCTGCTTCTACTGCCTTATAAAATATATAATAAGTTGTCATTCTACCGTTCTGTAGAACATTAGAATTTAACCCTTTCTTGTAACTATACTTTGGTTCCTGATATCCAATCTCCCTCAATTCCTCCTCCCAACTACCCTTCCTAACCACTAGTGATCGCTTGCATAGTATCTAGTTCTATGGGATCAACTTTTTTAGCTTCTGCATATCAATGAGAACATGATCTATTTGCCTTTCTGTGCCTGGTTTGTTTCACCTGCCATAGTGTTCTTCCTTTCTATCCACATTACCACAAAAGACAGAATTTCATTTTTTTGTCTCAATAATATTCCATTGTGTATACCACATTTTATCCACACATGTGTTGACAAATATCTTGGCTGATTGCATACACTATCTTTTTTGTATATTTCTGGAATAAACACAGGATTGTAGGTATCTATTTGATAGACTAATTTCACTTCTATGGTTAGACACCCACCACTGCTGTTGCTGGAGCATTTGATAGGTCTATTTTTAGCATTTTGAAAAAATCTTAAATATGGTTTTTCACAATGGCTATAGTAATTTACATTCCTAGTAACATTATATAAGAGTTCCCAGTTCTCTGCAGAGGATATTTTAAATGAAGCACCATAATTTGTGACTGTCAGGGAATATCATGTCCTTTGCTTTCAGTGCTACATTAAGAATTCTACCTAAGTATGCATCCTTTGATTGGCCATCCCTTTTACATTATAAGTAATTGATTTAGTGCTAATGAAAAGCCAAATATGCTTTACTTTAATAAAGTACAGCTGAGATTTGCACATAGAGAAACAATGCATTATACAATTTACCCTTTTAATAGGACTTAATGGCCTTGAAATGTGAAAGGCTATGCTCTACTAACCCTTAATAAAAGAACTTTAAAAGGATTCCTAGAAAAATCAATGCAAAATCATAATAAAAAATGCTCAATGAACTTTTAACAGATGCCAAGCAAGGTAAGCCCATTTAGAATGACCTTTTGTGTCTGAGAGAAAGGTATTTTTAGGAGATTAAAGTTTAACTGCAGAATTAAAGGATTCATGTAACACATTGCTTCTTTCTCATGTATAGTTCTGGATACACTGCCCCTTACTTACATTGCTTCCAGTTTTAGTGGATTTTAACAGAATTATTATGAAAAGTTCCATTTCTTACCTGCATGTGTCCTTTCTTGTATATGGAATGTCCACTTTGAATGCCTTTGAATGACAATTGAATCATCTTTGCAATCTGGATCTAGTGGTGCCTTTTACTTCCGTCTACCAGAACTTCAACTGTAAAAAGTCACAGTAATTTTTCTTTACCACTCTATAAGACAAATGGCACCTTCTCAAACTTTGTGGATTTCAGGCTAGTTTTGACTAAATCCCTGGAATTGTCTCTCATACTGTACGATTTCTAAAGAAACACAGATGCACAATCCCAAGAGTTTTATATTTGATAAACTATCTGCCAGGAGCAGAAAGAACACATATATTTGCCTCTTCTCACAGAATCTTTTTGAAATAACAAATAAATGACAGGAATTGGATAAATCCATTATAACATTGGGAAGGAAACAATCTATGGGAAGACACTTGAAATGTATTTCTGAAGATGGAAGGAAAATATAGTTACACTGATAAACTAAGGAAAATGAAAATATGATCCAGAAAATACACAAGAAAAGAATTATTTTTTACTATAGAAGTTCCTGAGAAGGTTGGCATTTTCTACCTGGTAGAGCTCTGAAAGTACTCCCAAATCAGAGAGGGCAGACAAGGAAGGAAAACATAGTTTAGGTGAGTTATTAAGGAACTATCCATGGAACAATGTATCCTACTAACTGGAGAATAAAAAGAAAATCTAGGAAGAACATTATTACAATGTTAGTGACACAATTGAAGGCTTTGTTTTCCAGTTACATAGACTGCATGTTCCCACGGGGGTACAAGCCAACAATAAACAAAGAATCCAATAAGCATGTGTATAATGATAACTGTGGAGAAGAAAAATATAGCAGACAACAAGAATAGAGTGGAGAGGTGTTATTTTAAAGAAGGAGCTCAGGGTGAATATCCTTGAGGTCATGACATCTGAGCATTTCTAGGCCTGATGGAAATGAAAAGAATTACTCATGTGATGAGGGAGACTGCAGTTTTGAGTAATATCAAGGTGGTCATGTATCAATAACATAGTACATGAGAGTCAGAATGGTAGAGAAAGCCAGAGTCAGATCCTATTAGATTTTAAAAACCAGAGGTAATAAGCCACATTTTCCTAGGTATGATGGAAGGATATTGGAAGATTTGGAGCAGTGTATAATTACAGTCCCACTGGAGTATCACTCTTTCTATGCAGTGTAGCTATAGGCAGAGAAAGAGTGAAGATCAAGAAGGATGGTATTGTAGGAGTTGAGAGGTCACACAAGATTGTGGCTTAGCTAGTAAGGTGGTAGTAATGGTAGTGATGGTAGATTATTGAATCTGACATACATTTTGAAGGTAGAGCTGATAAAATTTGCTACTATGTTGGTTGGGTAACTTGCAGGGGTTGTATAAGCATAACTTACATTAGAGGTAGAGGTGAAAAGGCTTTAAAAATCATGTCTTGGTAATGGAATTTGAGTACTGTCATTTCTTATGGTATGGAAGCTTTTGTAAAGTTTTTAGTTTTGCTTAAAGTCCTTTGAACAAACAGCAAAATCTTTAAAACCTGTGCATAATGGCAAAGTATATAGAAAGACACAAGTGATAAAAGGAATGTCATAGACCCAAATTTTGTGCAAGCCACAAGTGATCAAAAGAATGCCATAGACCCAAATTTTGTACAAGTCATGGCTAACTGGTGAAATTGTAGTTTTTCATTGGTAAACTGTGTGCTTTTTCTTTGTTGTCTGTAAGACAGTGGCTGGTAATACTGGATGATTTAATAAAGGATCCATCGAGAAAAAAATACTTTCTAGTGCCTGCTACATGTTCTCACCTGCTTCCTGCACTCAGGCCTCACTTATCTAAAGACTTGGTCATATTAGAATGCAATGGCAGAGTAGTTTTCATAGACAACCAAGTTTAGCAGAGGAGACTTGAGGTGGTTATTTTGTCACTTTGATCAACTCTTCCACATCAAATAGGATTGACCTCATGGCAACAAGTTAAGGATGATGGAACGTGAGTTTCTTTCTCAGACGGCTCCTATTTCTGGCCTCATACCTACTCTCCAATACCTGATTCCTAGTACACATAGGGCAAACAGTTCCATCATGCAAGTGGGACTTTTTCATTGCAACATCACAAGTATCAGAGGAAACATGGTGACAGCTTTTAACCTACGGAATTGAAAACTAATTGATAAATACTGCTGCCCCTTCTTTGGGTGGGCATTTCTAGGAGGCATTCTGTATGTGCCTGGAGATCCTGGTAGAATTGCCTCCTATTTCTTATGGAAGTGACTACAGTAATGTACCTTAAGTTTGGTTCTGCTCATTTCCAATTTTATTTTTCTCGTTCCATCCTCACTGCTTCCAAAATCAAGCTAGTACGTATAATCTTTGCCTCATTCCTTTCAAGAACTCAGGCTAAGGGAGCTTCTTTTTATAACCCAGACACACCCATCATGGTAAAAAAAATCAGTTTAGAAATAAAGGTCTGATTTTCATCATCACCAGGATTATGCTGTGCTGAAAGGAAATTCACTTATGTCTATTCACATTTTAAATTCTTTACATGTTTATCATTGTGGGCTGAGAGAAAGGAAGTAATTTTATGGAACTACTAATGTTAAATGTGTTTAACACTAGATTGAATAGCTTATTGATTGTGGTGATTATTACTTCAAGTGCATTTGTCATGTATATATATAGAGAGACTTTCAGATGTGCAAATTTGATATAATTGTGAAATACATCACTTCACAAATTCTGATACTGTCGACTTAAAGAAACTGTGACCTAGCTCTAATAACTCTTTCCAGGTACCATTAATATATTTTAAAAAGCTATATAACATCATTTAATACATTCAACAACTCTACTCACATGTTAGAAATTATTAAACTAGGAACCGGAGTGGTTAAGACAAGTAGCTAGTACTTGGCAGAAGGGGGAGCTATCAAAATTGTTAAAACCCACACAATCAGAGGAAAGAGGGTAGTGAAGGATGAGCAATCTAGTAAAGATAAAAGAGAATGAAATGTGGAAGAAGTTTTTCACTCTGCTTCATCAGCAGGTGTTTGTTGAATGCCTTGAATATGACTGTCCGTGTACACTGTAGCTATAAGAAAAGTTAGAAAGAAAAAGAAAACAATTTTCTAAGTAAGGAACTATTATAACAGTCCCAGTCCTCAATATGGCAGGTATTATAACTAAAATTACCATTAACGTTAAGGGACAAGCAATGCGGGCCAATGGAATAACCATTTTCAAACTAACCAGTGAAATCAATGGGACAATAATTTTTAGACCTGCCAGTCTGTTGAAATTAGTAATTACATAACTTGAATTGCATTTGTTATTAGTATGAATTCAAAATTGGGGAATTCAGTAGGATAAGTTGGTTTGATGAATGTTTTTCCTTCAATGGAGTGGTTTGATTTAGAATGTTGATTTTAAAACATTTCAGGATTACAATGAGTATGAGTCATAATTCCAGCTCAGCAACCATATAAACCCTAAGGCAGCTGATTTCCTTCTCTGTAGCTCTTTTTAATGAAATAATGGTGAGTTTGTCTTCTTTAGGGATTTTATGAATCAGCAGCTAAAGCCTATTGATTCTTTCCTAAATATAGCTTTCAATATTCTGAGTCTTGGAAAGGGAAAATGAGGGAGGCTATTTCTTGGGGTTTCTTCAACTACTATTCATCTACAACAGTGTTTACCCAATGTTTACCTTGGAAAATAAGGAAAACTCTGTTGGTACACTTTGTTGCCTGTTTACTGAAGGAACTGAATTTTAAGGCATTTCAGTTCTTTTAAGCTCAAATTGAAAATTCGTATTGTGTTTCAAATCATCATGCCTTCACGTCATGCCTTCCCAGGTCAAAAGCATCCTGCTGGCAAAGGTCACTATTACAGTTTTACCCAGCTTTATTCCCACCTGGACTTCACTCCTACATCTTTTAGTGAAAACTGCATTACTTTGAAGTTGAAGGTTGCATTCAGGCAGGCAGAACAGCCTTACTCCTACCCTGAGTTGGAACAGATAATAGATTCTACAGAGCAGGTGTCCAACTGACCAAGGTCATTACACAATGAGTCAGTGTAAATATCCAAATTGAAGTTGTGGACAAGCCCAGTACATGACAGGTTTGGGTGATGAGTGTCCTTTTGTCTAGATGTCACAGTGGTCTAAGAATGTGGAACAAATTAGATGAAAAACTCTGTGTCTACCTTGGACGGTTATGCTTTTGCTAATCCTGTAGCACCCAGCAGGCTGCCATTACTTGGTGCAAATGTCTGCACTGGTGTCTTTGGGTGATTTTGTTTCTCAGGAGCTATTTGTTCAGGGAAAAAAATAGAAAGTGGAAAGATGAAGTCAGTTTTCTCCTGACGCTCCCAAGGATGAATACTTGTGAAGGACAAGCAAGCAATCTCTCCTTAGAAACACTAGGTCCAGAGTCTAGAAAGTCCTTCAGGGTTGCAAATAGAAGATCATAACAAAACTTCAAGTAAAACAAGAAAATCAGAAGACCCTGTCACAGGAAAATAATATATTATAAATATATTATAAATTTATGTTTCTTAGCACTGTAGGTAAGTTTCAATCTCAGACAATGCCTGAAATTCAAAGTGAAAGCATCAAATATGTGAAAACCCACACTAAATGGGTTTAACTTTCTAGGATATTTAAAAATATAGTTGAAGATTTGAAAGAGTCTCAGAAAAACATTGAAGGGTATAATGCTAAAGTGCACGTATTAAAACTAGTTTATAGTAGTGCTTTCTGATTTTACAGATGAAAAGGCTGATGTAACACAAAATGCTTTGTTCAAAATTAAGTCATTGAAAATTAAATGAATGTAAACACAAGTTACTTCATGTCTCAATGTAGTGGAAGGGATAGCAAACATTTCTGTAAATGATCATATTGGGAGAAAAATGTAATAACCTTTTAAGTACTTAGAACAAGGTATACATATTAATATTGTTTTATAAAATTTTGTCCCTATTTCACAAATAAGAAGGCTGAAGTTAGATGACCTGTTTAATGTTACATCTGAAGAGTAGGAGTAGGAGAGCCCAAACTCAAGGCCAGGGTCCTTGACAGTTCTTTTGTTATGTTGGCACAGGCTATAGCATTCTGCATTTCAAAATAGGTCTCCAGAAAAATCTAAACCTATTAAGTCCTCTCTCTAGAGTTGATATAGCAATAACTGTGTGGAAATGCTTGGTCGCTATGTTGAATGTAAGATCTATAATCTCCTTTTCTCTTGCAAGTGGTACACTTAGCCAACAAAATCATTTTTTTAGCATCTACTATGTGTCAAATATTGCTGGATACACAGTCACAGATTCCTCAACCCCAAGAGACTTTTATACCAGTGGGGGTGGATAACCAATAAGCATCATATAAGGAAATAAATAATTAGGTGTTGGGAAGAAAATAAAATCAAAATTAGCACTGGCAGTTTAAGGTGGGGACTCAGGTAGACTGGCTCTTTTGGCTCAACATGTTGCTGAATTCATTACGCATGAAGATTATTAAGCAACAATAACAATGCCCCAAAGAGTAGCCTGAGGATTGTAAATGGTGAATAATGAAAGAGAAAATGAATTAACAATGCTAACTAATACATATTATTATTGCAACCAGGTGACTCATTCAATATTTTGAGTTTGGGCCAAGAAATGTGGACATCCAAAAAAAGTGGGACAAAAGGTGGCAAGCGGAAAGTGAGGGTTAGTCTCCCTAGGAAAGGTAGAAGGTAGAATTATAGTTGTGCTGATATGGTGTCACCTCCTAATCCTGAAGTTTAATTCACAATTACTTAAAATGGAGTAAACAAACATAGTAAGTACTTAGATCAAATATTCTAAACATTTTCTATGAAAAATTCATATATTAGGATTATCTACAGGTACTTTTGCTCACTTTTTACATATGAAGAACCAGTGTCATAGATAGCTTAAATAACTTTTCTATGATAGCCTGAGCAATATCTCCCTGAAAGATGTCCATATATTAGTCATTAGAACCTGTGAATTTACTTTACAGGGTAAAAGGGACTTTGCAGATGTGATTAAGGATTTTAAGATGGTGATATGGGATTATCTGGATGAAACCAATATATTAACAAAGATCCTTAAAAGGGTCAGAGAAGAAGATGGAAACTGAAATCAGAATGATGTGGCCAGGAGCTAAGGAATTCAGATAGTTCTAAAAATTACAAAATCAAGGAAATAGAGTCTTCCTTGGAACTTCCAGAAAGTAATGTCACTTTGATTTTAGCCCAGTAAAACTATTTCAGATTTCTGGTCTCCAAAACTGCAAAGGAAAAATTTTTGTGTTTCCTTCCACCACTAAATTTGTGGTAAGTTTTTACAGTAGCAATAGGAAAGTAGTACATGTCTCAAGGCCATGGAGCTACAAAATGAACAGGGCCAAAATTAAAACTGAGGCAACCTGGTATCAGTATCAGAGATTCAACAATTGTCTCATATGGCCTCTCACAGACAGAATAAAACTTTAGGTTGGAAGTAAAATGAGGATCTCCTTGGTCTTATTCTATGTTCATAGTTTCAGACTTCAGAGGACCCAAAGAAAGTTAAAAATAAACAAGAAAAAGAAGAAGAAGCTGGGCATGGCACATGCCTGCAATCCGAGCACTGAGAGGGCTGATGTAGTTGCTTCATAAGTTTGAGTTCTCTAGGCAAATAAGTGAGACCTTTTCTCAAAGTAAACAAAAAAAAAAGAATAAAGAAAGAAAAAAAGAAAAAAATGCTGGGTATGTAGTTAAGTGGTAGAGTGTTTTTAGGTTTGATTGCAGTATACCACAAATACATTTAAAAAATAAGATTTAAAATAAAAAGGAAAGGGATTCTAAGCGAGCTGGTGCACACCAATCCCCTTTCCTGTGTCACATCCTCAGGTATGGATGCATCACTAACATAATTGTTTGGTTTTTGAGAGATGAGGCTCAAAGTGCTGTGGTACTGAAGTTGCAGGGCTGGTTGGTGAACTAATCAGCTAGTTATAGAGGGGCACCTGGTGGTCTAGGGAGACTCACTGATCTCAGTGTGGAACTAAAGGAAGGAGACTGTATAACAAATGAACGTCAGGATCCAGGCTTACCCCGTGCTTGCATCTACCATTAGCTTAGGAAGGACAAGACAGACATGCTAGTTACACACTTAACTAGTGTAATTCTCTGTAAGGATCAAAAGTTCTCTCATTAACAATCTTATGATTATTAAAATCCCAAATTTTAGCTACCTTTACATCCAGGTTGCTGCTCCCAGCACTTTAACACGACATCTAGGATATATGCGATGCTTATAAATATTAATTGAATTAAACTGAACATTTATGAGAGCAAACTTTGACCAGTGCTCTTCAAACATTAAGGCTTATGAGAATCAGATTCGGAGTTAGAATGTCTGAGTGGGGCTTGAAATTGGGCAGCTTTACCAATTCCCAGCAGCTGATATTGCTAATATATTGTCTATTTTCAAGGTCTCAGAAAATAAAAACTCTCTGTCAGTATACAAAAATACAACTAACACAGTGTAATCATTTAATGAGTTTCCACAAATGGCATAGAAGTAGATTTTTTCCCCCTTTAGGCGCTCTGCCTTCTCATTAGAGGGACCAAATCAGAAGTCAGGAACCAATGGAAAGAGTCGGAACAGTGCCCCAACTTCCTGCTCCAGGCACTCTGCTCCGGTCTTCCAGAGGCGGGGGAAAGGGAGAAGGAAGGGATGAAGTGCTGAGGCGCTTCTGTGCTGACATTCTTCCATTTTCAGCTTCTAAACACTATTTGACCTTTTGAACCTCCCAGGTCATGGACGAGCACATGGAAGTACAGCGCCGCGCCCCCAGCTGCGCCCTTGCCCAGGCGGAGGAGGAGGAGGACGCGCTTGCGTGCGCGCTCAGCATAAATAAGTCCCAGGAGGCGGCCACTGGCCAGAACTGGCTGCAGACGCCGCGGGCCATGGCGGGCGAGGACCACCAGTGGCAGGGGAGCATCCTCTACAACATGCTTATGAGCGCAAAGCAACAGCACGCGGTTCCTGAGACTCGCGAGGCGCCAAGTGCGCGGCTGGGAGTTCCGTGTTGGGGCTGCTCCTGCGGTGCTGAGCCCCAGGTGGGCAGAGAGGGACTGTCAGGGGGGCAAGCGGTAAGGCTTCTGTACCGCTGTTGCTTTTGCGGTGAAGACCACCCACGGCAGGGCAGCATCCTCTACAACATGCTCACGAATGCAAAGCAAATGCACGCGGCTCCTGAGGAGCCCAAGGAGCGGTTCGGGGCTCCGTGCTGGGGCTGTTCCTGCGGTACCGAGCCCCAGGTGGGTGAAGAGGGGCCGCCGGGCGGACGGGCTGTGGCGCTCCTGTACCGTTGCTGCTTTTGTGGCGAAGACCACCCTAGGCAGGGCAGCATCTTATACAGCTTGCTCACGAGCGCAAAGCAAATGCAAGTGGCTCCTGAAGCGCCTGAGGCACGGTCGGGGGGCTCTTTGTGGGAGCTCTCCTACTGTGCACAGAGGCTGAGGGGTAGAGAGGAGCTGCCGACCGAGCAGACCATGGCGCTCCTGTACCGCAGCTACTTTTGCGATGAAGACCACCCGCAGCGGAGTAGCATCTTCTCCGGTGTGCCCAGGAGTGCAAACCGAATACACGCGGTTCCAGACGCGCAGGTGGAGGCCCCCTGGTGGGCTACCTGGTGTGGTGCACAGCGGCCGGTAGCCCTCAAGAGTCCACAGGTGGTCTGCGAGGCAGCCTCGGCTGGTCTGCTGAAGACGCTGCGTTTCGTCAAGTATTTGCCCTGCTTCCAAGTGCTGCCTCTAGATCAGCAGCTTGTGCTGGTGCGCAGCTGTTGGGCGCCCCTGCTTATGCTGGAGCTCGCCCAGGACCGCTTGCACTTTGACACGGTGGAGACCTCAGAGCCCAGCATGCTACAAAGAATCCTCACCGCCAGGCGGCGGGAGAGCGAGGGTCACCAGCCACCGTCCGTCTCTACCTTGCAGCCACAATTGGCGTCGCCGCCTGGGGTTGGGCAGTTTCCCTCAGCCGCCGCGGTCCAAGCCATCAAGAGCTTCCTGGCCAAGTGCTGGAGTCTGGAAATCAGTACCAAGGAGTACGCCTACCTCAAGGGGACCGTGCTCTTTAACCCGGGTAAGAGCGCCGGCCTTGGGCGCCGGCTGTTCCAGTTCAGCAAAGTATTAGGTACTGCCCACCGCTAGGCGCAGGCACTTTGTTTTCAGTAGTGTTAGGGGGTGTAGGAGCACAAGCGAAGGAAGAATCTTGACTAACTCGGCAGAGTGGGGGGAGGAGAAGGCTCCAGGACCACTCCCAATAGGTGAGCTGCTGCCAGAAACAACGCAAAGGACAGGGGTATTTCTTGAGGTTCGTACTTAGCTCTCTACATATTTTTGTTACTACAGAAAAGTTTGTGCCTTCACGAGACATAGCTGTTTCGTTTTCTTTTAAATCCCGTAGCATAGCTTTAAAAAAGTTTTTGCTCACTGCAAATCCTGTAACATTTTCTAAAGCCTTGGTTTTAAATTTGCTAGAATCTTTCAGTTAGAGGAATTTGTTAAGTCTGGGAAGAAAGGAAACATGTGGAGGGCCCCCATAGACTCTACCCTGGGGTTCCTGTCAGACAGGACAGTGGACTAAGTATTTCATGGATCTGCCTCAGAATGGTTCTTTGTGTAGCCCCAAGCATCTGGACTCTGCTTTGCTTCATGTTTCTGTGAATATCGGGTTGGCAATGGGGCAGGAAAAAGATACAGTAAGGACAGAGACCAGGGGCACTGTGCTTGTAGAACTTTAAGGGACCTCAGAGACCTAATCAACTTTGCTGCGCTGCACCTTTCCTTCATCCCATTATACAGAGCATCCAAGTCCCTAGAGAATTTACTCTGAAGTAAAAGGCTGGTGTGTTTTGGCACCTAGGTGTCCTGTCTTCTGAGTGCAAAGGGATGTCAACTAATCAACAATTTCAGGTTTTCTATTGGGTGCTGGACGCTGCCCCACGCAATGCAACCAAATCACTGGAGGATATGTGGTACCTTGTCTGGGTTTGTCCTATTAGGAGAATCATCTTCAAGCACTGCCCTTCCAAGTTGCCTCTGTAGGAAGTTTCCCAACAGTTTAAGCTGGGATAACTTTTTATAATGCTCCTTGTACATCTTTTTTCCTAGAGCAGTATTTGGTGGAATAATAATATACTCACACCTTACATTTCATGACCTAGAAAGACCTCAGCTCATCCCAGTGACTATTGGAAGTCCCTCTTTTGCTTATACCACTGTTTTCCCAATTTACCTGGGCAAAATGTATGCTTCTCTCTCTCTGTCTCTCTCTCTCTCTGTCTCTGTCTCTCTCTCTCTCTCTCTCTCTCTCTCTGTCTCTGTCTCTCTCTCTCTCTCTCTCTGTCTCTCTCTCTCTTTCTCTCTGTGTGTGTGTGTGAGAGAGAGACAGAGACAGAGAGAGACAGAGACAGAGACAGAGACAGAGAGGCGGGAGGAGGGAGTTTAAGTGTCCCTCAAGGCTTCTCCTCTAGGGATTCTGATGCAGTCTAAGCCCAGCCTTTTTGATCTACATTCCTAGGAAGTGGCCAGGTGATTCTTAAGGTCATTTGAAAAACACTTTTCTTGCTCCTTTTGGGATCCAGAGGGAAGACTGGGGCTAGGCTTCACAAGTTTACATTTTAAAAGTCTTACTCTTTCTTTGATCCTGTTTTACATGCTTTTGTCACATACACGCCCATCTCTGTCTTCCTTATTCTTAAATGATTTTTATGAATATTCTCGATGCGGGTTTAACCAGCTAACCTGGATGTGTTTGTGTGTTTGAAACAGAAATGCACCTACATTTGGGGAAAAGGTAATGATTACTAAGTGTATGAACTTTCTTTACTGTTTATCCTTTTTTATTTCCTCATCTGTAAGTTTTAGCAGAATTTGTATATAATTAAATATACAGATATACAGGTAGGCTTAAACACACACACATATATATGTATATAAACACACATATATGGAGTTAAATACAAAGAGATAAGTAAAAATAAGGATATATATGTGCATATATAGATATATGCACACACACACACACATATATATATATATGGTGGCATCTGCCTTTTCTTTTTCCTGACTTCTTTGAAAACACTTGTTTTTCTTTTTTTTTTTTTGCTTGTTCAAAAAGGTGATTTGTGTAAGGAATATGGAGGGTGTGGTGTGTGAAAATAGAAAAATGTAATGTGGGGTTCACAAAATGAAGCTTTCAGTAGCCATGAATGTAGGCCTAGAGCTGCTTTCTCAATGGCATTCATGCACAATAAAACAGTGTCAAACTGGGTATTGAGCTACAGGTAGTAGGAGATGATAATGCATGGGCTGAGGTATTCAGAACTGGAATATGGGTTAGAAGTGTGGCTTTACTTTGTTCTTATTTCCTTTATCAAATTTGGTATTTGCCTATAATAGAAGTCTGTCAGCATTATTATTATTTTAAAGAACACTGATTTGACTCCTTGTGACGAGTTCCACAGTAATATAAAAATCTTTTACTGTTGAATTTTGTAGAAAAAGTAAAGAAAATATTTGCATTTGTCAATGAGATCATTTAAATGAAGTAGGAAACTATTGATTGCTTGAATATAAAGTACTTTGCAAGAATATTATTATCATAGATCAAAAGTTTTTTCATTAATTCAACATAATTTTTAAAGCAGCCTTCACGTATCACCTTCTTTATAAAACTGACCTGCACTTAATCTTTCCAGTGTTGTATTTCATTCATTTTTTTACTTAAATTTTACTTTGCACCACAAGAATGTCATGTATTTTCTGTTAAAAAAATTTACTTTTGAGTCATGTTGCCTGAAATCCATAGTGTTTTCATGTTTATACTTTTACCTTTTAATGGCAGTAGGAAAATGCTATTAAAATGTCTTATATTAATGTTTTTTAGAGAGCTTTTTGGAAACTCTCATTAGAGTCACAAAATTTAACTTTCCCCAATCTAAAAATCATGATGCAATGTGTTAACTGGTCAGCATTAATTTTCAAATTATTATGGGCTTCTAGCATAATATTGGCCTGCAAGCAAATAATGAAAATGAAACATGTGAGTCATAGTTTGTGGCTGTGAAGTTTCCCACCATTGCCTGGATAGTCAGTATAATGATGGGAAATTTTGAGGAAGAATGGCAAAATATTGATCACCTGGCAAAACTTTTTGCCATGATACAATAATCTATTTCTCATAGGTAAAAGGTAAAGTACTCATCTCTTGAAATAGCATTAATTTTTTTCATATTCGTACATAAAGTTCATTGAAGCAGAGATTAAACTATATCGTACTTCTAAGTTAAGTGTGTCTTTGTTGGCTCATGGTCAGTGTTTTTAACTGTGTGCATACAAACGCAATGGATTTTAAACAAAAAATAATTACATGATGATTCATTTTTAGAAGTACTGCTTCTGAAAACTTACAACTGCTTTGGCACTTTATCCTTGCTCTAAAACACACTTCAACTAAGATACTTGAGCAATTACTTCATGGGGAAGTGACAGGAATGGATGTATTCAAAAAGCTAGCAGAGATCTGTGGTGAGCTGTTTATAACAAAGAGATTTTTTTCCCTTCCAGACCTGCCAGGCCTGCAGTGCGTGAAGTACATTCAGGGACTTCAGTGGGGAACTCAGCAGATCCTCAGTGAACACCTCAGGATGACACACAGAGGGTACCAGACCAGATTTGCTGAACTGAATAGTGCCCTCTTCCTGCTGAGATTCATCAATGCCAATGTCATTGCTGAACTGTTCTTCAGGCCCATCATTGGCACAGTCAGCATGGATGATATGATGCTGGAAATGCTCTGTGCAAAGTTATGAAAGCATATGGGCTACTCAAGTACAGTTTATCATAAAGTGAAGATAAAGCTGTGTTGGCAGAAGAGTGTCAAATGTTGTGAAAATAAACTTTCTTGTTATTTTTACATGCAGAGTATTTTGTATTCAATTAAAGAATACTTTAGCTACAGACAATGTAAAAACATCCTCTGTTCACACTGTTTCATTGTGAAGGAAAACATTTGCCAACAGGGACAATACCTTGGAACATCTTTAAGGAAAGAGCAGGGTATTATGCTACAGTAGGGTACTAAGTTATTTTCATGAATGTTACCACTGTCTCTATTGAACCTATTCAAATCAAATTTGAAATATTAAATTTTAAAGTGTTAGCCATTAAAATGATTGAAAAAATTCATCAGGATTTAAAAGAGGCTTCAAAATTGATTAAAATCTAACCAACATAAGCAACAAGTATATTCATGAGTAATTTTATGTGATTTAATGTTATAGCATGCCATTGTAAAATGAAAGATGACTTTATTCATCTTCAAAGTCACTTCAGTTAGCTGAGTGGGAGACTGGAATCAAGACGCAATTTGTGATCAGAAAGCCACCTGAAAGTGAAACAGATTTGCACACTTTTGTTTTGGGATTTTTCTGTACACGATTATGGATTTGAACAAAAGTTCCACAAGAAATGTATACTCTATAAGGAAGGGTTACAGTTTCAGAAAGCTCAACATTATAAAACTAATTGTACTTCATCTTTCAGATACAGTGTAACGGTCACACTGGACAAGCATGGCATGAAATTATAAAGTGACTTCATTGTTGGCTCCTGTTGCTCCCCTTACCTTGTTTCTTGTGGTGCTGGAGATTAAAGTGAGAGCATTTGCACCAACCTATACCCCAACTCTTTTTAATTTTTATTTTGAGACAGGGCTTTGCTAAATTGCTAAGTTGCCCAGGCTAGTCTTGAACTTGCAATTCTTCTGCCTCACTCCCTGAGTACTGGGATTACAGACGTGTGCCCCCGTACCCAGCTCCTCCTGCCTGTTTTAAGCATAATCCATAGAACTAGTTCTTGCATGTCCCTGTATGAAATTTAGAGCTACACATATCCATTTACTTGTAGATGATCATTGTCTGTTAGTAATTCGTAAGTATAGTCCAGGTAAAAACCCATTGCAAGGAGTCTGAAACTTTCTTTTGTGCAGACATCTTTGGCAGTCTGGTGAATCCTATGAACATCTCATGATCAGGCTCTTAGAATAATGTGCAAATAAAGTACTTAGGATCATGTTAAAGAAAAACATTATGAAATTGATTATGTTAGAGGAAACCATTAAAAACATTTGAAATAATTTATAGGTGATATAATTATATATGTGCTTCTTTATCCTCATAAAACATTGAGTAAGAAATTACCTGATGGTGGATCTAATATTTACCTTAGTTTCAAAGCAGTGATCAATGTAGTTGAAATTTCAAGATATCTGCAACATCTCTAGTGTGGTAAGAAATCTGATATTGACAGTCGTGAGTGTGTTAGAGAAATCCTGGATCACCATCCCATTTGGAAATGTGGTGGAATTCAGCAATCAACATATAGTTGTATTCAGGGATTAGAATGACTACAGTAATAGAGTTAGGGTATGTGGCTGCATCATAAAGGGAAAGGACACATGCAGAGTCTGGAATGTCCATGTGCTACTCCTCTTTACTTTCTTTCCTACCCATAAGAGGGGTCACACAAGGTACACTCTTCTCCCAGCAGCAAAAATTCGGCAACATATCCTGTCTATAATATGCTCTGGTTATGTCTGTCTAGATAAACAATTCAGATTCAGTGTTTATTGTTTTCATCAAGACTGGTCACATTTTTCCTAATTTGTACCTAGCATATATCAAAATTCCAAGCACATGAAAAGCATGTATTCAGCCAGAACCACGTTATTTACACAAGCATTCCAGGCTTACTGAGTTAAGGGAGGACTAGAACTATTCTTAAATCCATGTTCTCAAATACCAGCTCTGGGCGAACCTTGTAAGCAGAATGTTTTAAGGACGGTAGACTTGGACCTGCTTGTTAATTCCTTTCTGTACAATCTGCACTTTGGGCCCTTGACTAATGTATTGTTACAGAGTTATCAGTAGGGCCCACACAGAAAGGTGAGACCAACTAGCAGTATTGATCTAACTTATGCTATTTAGTGGTCCTGAAACAATAGAGCAATAGAGGTCTACCTTAGGCAGTCAGGTGACTGCTTCCTCTGTTAGGAATCTTTTTTCCCCCCTGCATCTCAGCAGAGCTCTGCCAGTAAGTTAAAGATGACCTGAACATTTTCCAGGATTGAGGCAGTGTTGTGATAATCAGGGCACATTTATGAGATGTACAATCCCTGAGGGCAACTGTGGTTCCCTGGAGACCAAGAGCTGACACTGTTGGGGCACTCTGAGCTGATCTGCTGTTGGTCAGGTGGCCTCCACTGTGACCTTCCAGGGTGACAACTGTCATCCCAGGGGTGCTAAATCCAGTGTAATTCAGTTCAACCGATGGCTTCAGGGGGGCCACCTGAGGCCATAAGCCTCTCTGTCAGCGACACTAGTTCATCTGTCTAACCGGTACAGATGGTATCTGAAGGTGTGTTAATAGATCTTGCAGGAACTGGCCCAGAGTTGTGCTGTCTCAGGATTGTGCCATCACATGCCATTTAGGTTCAGGCAAGTATCTGAATCCAAAAGTGCTCTCAACAGCAGGGCAATCAGAACTTTTTTTCAGAAAGATGGGAAAGCTTTCAGAAGTTCCTTTAAAAAGTTATTAATGCCCTACTCCCTGCCTTAAGCCTTCCTCTGTGCTCTTGGTTCTTTTTCTTGATTGTTACAAGAATCAAGATACTTGATTCCTGTTCAGTAATCCTAATTTTCCATTTTTAAAAGTTTATTTAAGAGAAAATAAGACACGGAAAAGAAAAACAAAAAGCAAAAGAGACACACAAACAACTACAAACCTAAAAAACCCAAAACAATAACAGTATAGGTTTTCAAAGCAACATGATAGGAATTTAACAATGGTTGTAATATTACATATTGTTACCTTCAAAAGAGTTGCTTAGATTACCAGATGTAGACATGTGAAACTGATCTAATCATATAAGTATTAACAGTTCTTTTCCAAAAACTAATACAAATAGTAGTATAGTCAGCTTAGCTATCTTATATATACAAAGCTATGTCTTTTTCCTTTTCCCTTCCTTCTTTCCTCCTTTCCCCAATCCCAGTTACATTTCCTCTTTGAGCAGTTTCTAACCCTTACAGAACATTTATTGTAGATTTTGAATCATATTTGCTCTTTCAGTTTCTTACACTAGGGAGACAATGTGGTATTTACACATGTGAGTTTGATTTATTTCACTTATGAGTATGATCTCAAGTCACATCCATTTACCTATGAAAGCCTTGATGCAATCTTTCTTTATATCTGAGTAGTACTCCATTGTATAAAATATCACACCTTTTTTATCCATTCCTTGACTGATGAATGCTTGAGTTGTTTTCAAGATTTGGCTATTACAAATTGTTCTGCTATAAACATGGGTGCACATATATCACTGTGGAATGATGCTTTCAATTCTTCTGGGAAAATGCCCAGAAGTGGGATAGCTGGGTCAAATGGAACCTCTAGTCCTAGCTTTTTGAGAAATCCCCACACTGATTTCCACAGTGGTTGCACCATCCTACACACCCACCAACTGTGGAGAAGAGTTCCTTTTTCCCCAAAGCTCCTCCAGCGCTTGTTATTGGTTGATTTGTTGATCTTGGCCGTTCTTTCTGGAGTGAGATGGAATCTCAGTGTTATTTTAATTTGCATTTCATGAATAACCAATGATGCTGAACATTGTTTCATACATTTATTTGCCATTTATATTTCTTCATCTGAGAATTATGTATTCATCTCAGATGCCCAATTTTGGATTGGGTGTTTGAATTTTGGGGGCCCGATTTTTAAAAATTATATGTTCTAGACAGAAATTCTTTGTCTGAGGGACAATTGGTCAAGATATTTTCCCAATTCATGAGTTTTCTTTTCACTCTGTTGGAAATTTCTTTTTTCTTTTTAAAGATTTATGAGAAAGTTTGTTTATTGGCTAAAAACAGGACGGTACATGTGTACAGGTGTGAAAATACATTGAAACATTGGGATACATTAAATATATATTTTATGACTTTGCATGCTTTATACCAAAAGTACTATATGTATTATACTTGCCAGTAATGACCAATTTTGATTCTGCTGTACTTTTCATCGCAATTTTTAGACACTGCCAGCAAATATATTAAGACTGTAGAAAATAAACAATGAGGAGAGGCATCCAGACAAGAGCAATTTGGGGGTGAGAAATAGGTTGTCTAGGAACAGCACACGTTTTAGTTTCAAAGCCTCAAAAATTGAAACAATTCTTTAAAATTTCCTTTCTAAAAGCACGGTGATTATAATTTTTTTTCCCTTTTCTGGTACTAGGAACTGAACCTAGGGCCTTGTGCTGAGCTGAGCTATATCCCAAGCCATATAATTTCTTTTCTTTTTTCTCTTCTCTTCTCTTCTCTTCTCTTCTCTTCTCTTCTCTTCTCTTCTCTTTTCTTTTCCTTTCCTTTTCTCTTTTTTTTTGTACTGGGAATCAAATTCAGGACCTTGCACTTGCCAGGCAGGAACTGTGCCACTGAGGTACATCCCTGGTCAAATTTTTTATTTTTTAAATGTAGTGCCAGGGGTGATCCAGACCTGGCTGGACTTTAAATACTTGTTTTTGTGGTATTAGTGACTGAACCCAGGGCCTTTGCACTGAGCTACACATCCCTAACCATTTTAAAATTTTGAGACAGGGACTTATTAAGTGGCTAAACTGTCAAGGTTGGGCTCAAACTTGTAAGCCTCCTGCCTCAGGCTCCCAAAGTGCAGGAATTACAGGCGTGTACCACTGTACTAAACGCATTTAAAAAATCTAAAGCAGGAGCTGGGAATCTCAAGGGTAGAGTGCTGGTCTAATATGTGTGAGGTCCTGGGCTCAATCTTTAGCACTGTACTGAAGAAAATCCCTAAAGCAAATATTTCTCTTGATTCCCTTCTCCCCACCAAAATGCCTAGTAGAATGGGTAGCAGGCACGTGGTGACTGAATTCTTTGTTTTTTTTGGCTGTATTAAGATGGAAACATGAGGTTCTACAAAATCTGCACCCCTGCAGTGGTTTTATGCAGGCAGATACTTGTCCAAGAATGTTTAAAAATCTTTCCTGGCCAAAAATAGTCAGTCACACTCATTAGAGAACAATAAGAAACACAGAAAAGTGTGGCAAACAAAACCACCTATAATCTTTTTGTGCAGACATGCAAACTTACTGGCAGTATTCCAGTGTTTATTTCCTACCTTTAATTTTTAAAGCATTTTTAAGTATTTTTTTATTTTGAAGAGAATAAAACCAAATGAAATAAAGCAGAATACAGTCAATCGAAACAAAACGATGAACAAGGTACATGACTTCAAAAAAAGATAAAAGGAAGTCAATAATGGGTACCATAATGCCTCTTGTTATCTTCAAAATAGCTGCCATACCATCAGGAATAATAAAATCAAATAGAATAGTACAGAATAAAACAAATAAAAAAAAAACAATGAAGCAATACAGGACTTCAAAACAATAGTAAAACCACAGTGGTTTCCATAATGCCTCTTGTTATCTTCTAAGTAGTTGCCTGTATCATCAGACATAACACAATCAAACACATCAAAATAGAATAAAGCCACTCAAAACAAGACAATGAAAGCAATACAGGGTTTCAAAACAAGGTAATAGGAAATCAATAATGGCTAACAATGTATTTTGCTATCTTTGCAATAGCTGTCCATGCCATCTAATATAATAAAATTAGACAAACAGAAACAGAATAAAACCAAACTAAACACAACAATGAAAACAATACAGGATTCAAATCATGATAATAGATTAACAATGACCACTGCCTTCCCTTTTTAGACACTTCCTCCCCTTTCACTTTCACAATATGTGTTGTGTATTTTGAATCCCACTAACTCCTTTAGTTTTTTATACTAGGGAGACAACATGATGTTCACCTATGTGACTCCTATCTTTCATATACATAGTATAAAGATGGTTATATTGATTACAATTTGAGATAATTACTTTTTGTTTTGCAACAGGATCTGACTTGTAGTGCATTCTGGCTTGAACTCACAAGCTCCAGAGGCTTCCAGAGAGGAGGTTTGACTTGATGTGGGACTCTGTCCTGATGAGGAAATTTTTTCACCTCTTTTCATTCCCAATCTTTTTAATTTTTTTCTCAGGGTCAACATAGATTGCATGGGAATATCCAGTTAGTTTGAAGAATGACTCAATATGATGGTAGGATGACTGTCCAATCACCATAAGGGTGACATCTCCTTCCTCTAAGGTGCTCCTGGAGATCTTGGCCAGGTCTTCCACATGCTCCTGGCAGGCGCAGCACAGGAAATGAAGCACGAGCACCACCATGGCATTGCTCTCCCAGACCAACGCCCTGAATGGCACCCTCTGCACATTGCCCTTCCAGTCCAGGTAGCTCAGCCATGCCCACCACCAAGGAGACCCCTCCATGAAGCTGTAGCAAAACTGGCACTGCCATCCTGGCCTGAGGGCAGGGCTCTTGGGCTGCTGGGCAGAAGGCCTGACATAAGTACACCTGGAGATTTCTTTTGACATGTAAAAACTTTTTAATAAGATGAGATCCCAGTTGTTGATTCTGGGAAGTATTTCCCGTGCAGTTTGGTTTTTGTTCATGCACTCTCTGTCTACTGATATGTCGTCAAAATTTCTACTTAGTTTGTCTTCCACCAGATTTAGTGTTTCTGTTTTAATATTTAAATCTTTGATCAATTTTGACTTCAGTTTAGTGCACGGTGATAGGCATGGGTCTAGTTTTAGTTTTTAGCATATGGAAAGCCAGTCTTTCCAGCACCACTTATTAAAGAGGCTATCTTTCTTCCAGTGAACATGCTTGTCCCCTTTGTCAAAGATGAGGTGGCTGAGTGTGTTTATAGTTGTGGTTATATACTTTAATCTATTCCACTGATCTCCAGGTCTGTTTTTTTTTCTCAGCATCATGTTGATTTGGTCGTAGTAGCTTTGTAGTATAATTTCAAGTCAGGGATTGCGATGCCTTCTGCCTTGCCTTTGCTACCCGGGAATGCCTTTACTATTCTAGGTCTCTCCTGGTTCCAGATGAGTTTTAGGAACGATTTCTCTAGATCTGTGTGGTATGAAAATGGTATTTTGATTGAAATTGCTTGAAGTCTGTATAGTAATTTTGGGAGAATGATCATTTTCACAATGTTTGTTTTTCCTATTCATGAACAGGGAATGTCTTTCCATTTTCTGAAATTCTCTTTGATTGCTTTTTTCAGAGTAATGTAATTTTCAAAGTATAGATCTTTTACTTCCTTTGTTAGATTGATTACTAAGTGTTTTATGCTTTTTTGGATGCTATAGTGAAAGGTGTGGTTTCCCTTATTTTTCTCTCAGTGAGTTTGTTGTTTGTGTACAGGAATGCTATTGATTTTTGAGTTTTGACTTTGTATTCAACTACATTACTAAGTTTGGTTATTGCATCTAGAAGTCTTTCAATGGAGTTTTGGGGGTCTTCTATGTAGAGTATCATACCATCTATAAATAATGATAATTTAACTTCTTTTACTATTCTTAATTGCCTTTTTTTCTCTCTCTTGTTTATTTGCTCTGGCTAATATTTCCAGAAGTGTACTGAATAGGAGTGGTGATAACAAACATCCTTGTCTTGCTCCTGTTTGAGGTTGAAAGTTTTCAGGTCTTGTCCATTTAATAAGATGTTGGCTGTCGATTTATCATATATGGCTTTTATCAGATTGAGGTAAAGACCATCTATTATGAATTTCCAACTTTTTTATCATGAATGATTGTTGGATTTTGTCGAAAGCTTTTTCTGCATCTATTGAGATGATCATGTGATTCTTGTCTTTGGCTCTGTTGATACGGTGTATTACATTTATTGATTTGTGTATGTTGTAGCATCCTTGCATTCCTGGGATGAATTCCACTTGATCATGGTGTGTAATCTTCTTGATGATTTGTTGCATTATATTTGTCAGTATTTTATTCAGGATTTTTGCATCTATGTTCATTAGGGAGATTGGTCTGTAGTTCTCTTTTTTGGTTGGGTCTTTCTCTGGTTTTGCTATTAGGATAATACTTAATTTCAGGAATGAGTTAGGCAAAATTGCTTCCCTTTTAATTTCATTGAAGAGTTTGAGGAGTATTGGCATTAAGTCTTCCTCAAATTTCTCGTAGAATTCAGCAGTGAATTCATCAGAACCTGGGCTTTTCTTTGTTGGTAAGGTTCTAACAACATTTTCAATTTCATTAACTGAAATTGGATTATTCAGTAGTTTTACATCTTCTTGATCCTGCTTTGATAATTCATATGTTTCTAGGAATCTGTCCATTTCTTCTTTGTTATCAAACCTATGAGAGTAAAGTTTTTTGAAGGAGGGATTGATGATCTCCTGTATTTCCACAGGGTCTGTATTGATTTCATCCTCTTCATTTTTCTATTGGCTGGACTTGGGTATTTTTTTTCCTCTTTTTCATAAGGTTGGCTAGGTGTTTATCAATTTTATTTCTTCTTTCAAAGAACCACCTCTTTGATTCATTAATTATTTGCACTGTTTTCTTAGTTTCAATTGCATTAATTTCTGCCCTGATCTTTACAATTTCCTCCCTTCTTTGGACTTTGGGCTTAACTTATTCTTCTATTTCTAGAAGTTTTAGGTGCACCATTATGTTGTTTATTTGTGTTCTTTCTGTTTTCCTGATGTGTGAGTTTACTGCTATAAATTTCCCCCTGTGGACTGCTTTCATTGTGTTACACAGGTTCCAGTAAGTTGTATTTGCATTTTTGTTCAATTGTAGATATTGTTTAATTTCTCCTTTAATTTCTTCTGTGACCCATTGGTTGTTTATGATGGTGTTATTTCATTTTCATGTGTTTATGGTGTTCTTGTGAAGTTTTTGTCATTCATTTCCAATTTTTGTTGCACTATGGTCATATAATATGCATGGAATTATTTCAATTCCTCTGCATCTACTTAAGCACATTCTGTTTGCTAGTATATGGTCTATTTTAGAGAATGATCCATGTGCAGCTAAGAAGAATGTGTGTTCTGATGTTTTTGGTGCAACGCTCAGTACACAACTACTAGGTCCATTTGTTCACAAGTTTGATTCAGTTCTACTAATTTTTTTGATGATTTTTTGTTTGGTTGATCTGTCTCTTTGGGACAATGGGTTGTTAAGGTTCCCTGTTATAACTGTATTATTGCTTATTTGATTTTTCATGTCTATTAATGTTTGTCTTACATAGTTGGGTGCTCCCATATTTGGTGCATATGTATTTATGATCATAATCTTTTCCTCTTCAAGTTTTCCCATAACCAGTGTGTAGTGACCTTGTTTATCTCTTTAGATCTTGGTTTAAAGTTCACATTGTCTCCAAACAGAATAACTGACCTGCTTTTTTTTGGAGGGGGGTTCCTGTTGGATGTAGTATTTTTTTTTCCATCCTTTGACTTTTAGTGTATGAATGTACTTTTGAGTTATGTGTTTTCGTTGGGTCTTCCTCTGGCTTCATGTATACAGCAAATTGTTGGATTTTCTTTCTTAATCAACTCTGCCAGTCTGTTTCTTTTTATTGGTAAGTTTAGACCATTCACATTGATGGATATAACTTATATGTACTGACTTCTCCATCATGTTATCTTTCTGTTGTTGGTTTTCTACATTTTCTATTTAATTGTTTGCCCTGCTTAGTGGTTTCCCTCTGCTGTTGTTCTTGGGATTGTAGTTATCTTTACCTATTTCTAGAGTATCTTTCATATTTCTGTAGTGTTGATTTGGTGTGATGAATTTCTTCAGTTGTTCTTTGTTCTGGAAGTATTTTATTTCTCCATCAATTTTCAAAGATAGTTTTGCAGGGTACATCAATCTAGGTTGGAAGTTATTTTCTTTCAGGTTTTGAAATACTTCACTCCAAGCTCTTCTTGACTTGAAGGTTTGTGTTGAGAAGTCTTCCATGATTCTGATAGGCTTTCCTTTGTAGGTAATCTGTTTCTTTTCTCTGACAGTTTTTAGTATTCTTTTCTTGTGTTATATTTCTGAGATCCTAATTATTTTATGTCTGGGTGAGGATTTATTTTGCTTATGGCTAATTAGGGTTCTATGTTCCTCATTCATGTGTATATCAGATTCTTTTTCCATGTTTGGGAAATTGTCTGCTATTATTTCTGTAAATAGTTTTCTTATGTCATTTGTATTGACCCCTGCTTTTTTTCTTTATCCCTATTATTCTTATATTTTTTCTCATTGCATCATCTTGCAGCTGTTGAATTGTTTCCTGGTTCCTTGTTATTTTTAAGAGATCTTTTATTTCATGATCATAAGCTTCCATTTTGTCTTCAAGGTCTGATAGTCTATCTTCAGCTTCATTCAGGTGGTTTTTACAGCTTTCAGTGGAATTTTTAATTTCCTCAATATCCCTTTGAATCTGTTTCATGCATTCTGATTCTTTCTTATATTGTTCATTCAAGGCCTCCATCATTTTCTTATGTTCCTCTATCTTTTTTATCTAGATCTTCTTTAGATACATTCAACATTTATTTCTCTTTCTCTCTCTGTTTTTTTTTTTTTTTTTTTTTTTTGCCGCACCAGGAATTGAACTCACAACCTGACACCTGTCAGACAGGCGCTTAAATCACTGAGCCAAACTCCCAGCCCTGTTTTTTTGAGGCAGGGTAGCACTGTGTAGCTCAGGCCGGCCTTGCGCTCACTTTGTAGCCCAAGCCAGCCTCGAACTCACAACGCTCCTCCTACCTCAGCCTCCCGAGTGCTGGGATTAAAGGTGTGTGCCACCATGCCCAGCTTCAGCATTTATATCACAATGTTTGTCATATCTTTTGTTTTACCTGGAAATTTATTTCTGATCTGATTTCCTCTATAGCTTCATGGAGTTATTTCTTTACTTCAGTTGCTATCATTTCAGAAAGTTCAGTTGTGCAATATCCAGAGTCTTACATTTCAGTGTCTCCTGGGTTTCTTCTCAGTGCACTGGAGGACTGAGACTGCATCTTGCTATTTCATTTTGTCACTTTCCTCTGAGACCTGTGCAACTGACCAGGTACCCTCCCAATAGATTGCACTGGAATGCTGTGCTGAGCAGAGCTTCAGTCTTCTGATATCCACATGGCTTGCCGGAGTGAACCCCTGAACTATGGCACTGGAGCCTTATTGTGTGTTGGGAAGAGCTCAAAATCTTCAGGACCCGTTGGGTAGGTGGTCACTCCCTGATGGATGGCTCTGGGGCTCTGGGCTGGGCAGGGCTCAGTGTCTCTGTGACCTGTGAGGCTGGCCACATGTTCCTCCGATGGATTGTGCTAAGACACTGGGCTGGGTAGAGACCAAATTCTCTATGCACCTAATAGGGATGCACCTCCAGTATGTGGAGTCAGGGCCTTGCACCTGGCTGTGTCAATTTTCCATTTTTTACCTAATAATTTCTTTTTATTCATCCAGAAATTACATCTAGAGGAATTGTTTGCAAAAGAAACAAAAGCATTTTTCACTCAATAATATTTGAATGTAACTTAACCAGTAAGACACATCAAGGCCAAGAAATTGTCAGTTGAATTCCTGATTTGTTGATATTTTTTTCAGAATGGTTTACACATCCTCTCTTAATGTCTTTCATCTTGATCATTTATCCAGTGAGCAATTTAAGCAAGATTAATTCCTTTCTGCAGAGATCTGTATTGTATGATCAAGCTGCCTTACCAAGGTGTGTGCAGCAGAAGAAAGGTATCATCCTGTTGCTGAAAATTGTAGTGAATCTGAGAAGTGGAACATGAGTTAGCAGCAGTGAGACAATCTGCCCATGTATCAAGGGTGGAGAGAGGGGTCACACTCCCTGTGCTATGTTCTGTTCCCAAAGGCAGGTTTTACCAGAAAAAAATCAGCTTTTATATCAGGAATATAGAATTGATCAGCAGTTCCATTTTATTTTATTAATTTTTTTAATTTTAAAGAGGATTAAACCAGGGAAAATAAAACAGAATAAAACCAATCAAAATAAACCAGTATAAGTGATACAGGACTTCAAGACCTTATGAAATCAGCAATAGTTACCATAATGCTTTTTGTTGTCTTCAAAATAGCTGCAGATACTTTCATACACAGTGAAATTCAAACAGAACAGAATAGAATAGAAACAATAAAGAAAAAACTAATGAATGCAATAAATGACTTCAAAACAAGCCAATAGTAAATCTAGTATGCCTACCATAGTATGTCTTGATATCTTTCATATAGTTGCTCATGCCATCAGATTTAACATATTCAAACAAATGAAATGAGAATAAAACCCAACACCAAAAAACAAAGAAAATGATAAAGTTTCCCTGCCAGGATCACTTCTTGGTGAGGCCTGGTTCTCTTCCTCCACAGTTCATGGATGGTGCTAACTGACAGAGAGAAGCTTGGGTGTCACTGTCCCCACTCCAGCAGCAACCCGCTCATGGTGATGATTTCCAGGCAGGGATCATCTCCCAGTGAGGTTGAGGCCTCGTTTTCTCCCCCTGCAGTCAGCAAATGATACAGACTCACAGAGAGCAACTCCATTTTAAATAGTCCCATTAGAAAACAAGACTTTAGGGTATCTACAAGTGACTCAAATGATCCAGTCAGCATCCACTAAGTTTTACAGCTTAAAGACAGATGTGTCTTCAATTTCTAACAGTCCAAAGATGGAATTCTGTTTACTGAATCTATATTTGCTTAGGTTCTAGTTCAGAACAATTGTGTATTGAAATTGAACCAGTTCTTAGAAGACAGTATAAAGTTTCAGGTTAGGGTCACGTCCAGGAAATTAAGATCTATGAGTTCAGCATTCCAAAAAAGCCAGAGGTTTTTCTTCATCAGCAGCAGAACTGAGGTACTGTAGGGACAGACACCCATGTGCCAAGTTCAAGTAATAGGCAAGATTTTTAATAAGCACTGGTTATCTTGTCAGACCAGGTTGTTCAAATTAGCCTATGTAAAAATCTGCACATCTTATCAGAAAATCATTAGGCTCTAAGGTCAGAAATCTGACTTTATGAAAGCTAATAAGCAAAAATGAAACAAAAACAAAGTAACTCCCAAACCCCCACTTTTTCAAACTTCAAAAGTATTTCTCCATCTGGAGATTGGCTCCCTTTTTCCAGAAGCCCCAACAAACAAAATTATAGGGAAACAAACACAAGTTACGAAGCCTTGTTTCCAATACTAATGTTTTTTATTCCAACCTGTCCATCTATGGCAAAAAGCAAGGGAGCTGTGTTCCATGAACACATGTTTTTCTTTGCAGTTTTCCCTAATTGAGATGACTCATGTGGCATTTATTAAACTACAAGCAGAAACATTTTACATCAAATGTTATCATTCACCCAGATGCAATAGCCACAAATGCAAAACTGCTTTAAAATTCTCTTTCTTTTCTCATTACAAGTTTACTCAATACATAGTACTACATTTGTCACTTATGAGGTTCATATCACAGCTGCCAGGAGGACTCAGCTGGACTGGAAGGATGGAGGGCCGGGTGCTGTAGCAGCAGCTAGGCCAAAGATATGGTGAGAGTGTTTCTTCCCTGCTTTCTTTTTACCTGTGCTTTATTTAATGTTTTGCTTCAGCTCTGCAAACAAATTTAAACTTTGTTTTTCTTCCTACGTGGAGAAATGAGCAACTATAGACTAAGTTATGGTATTTGATTCATCCAAGACCTATTGCGCATGGCAGAAAACATCTAGGGCAATGCAGAAAACCAAGCCTTCTGGGAGTGGACCTATAATCTTCAAATTCCACCAGTACCTCTGACCATGACCAAAAATTCAGCTGCTGTTTCATGTTACATTTTATTGCATAGCAGCCTAAATATCATGGTTTCATCATCTCCTGACCTTCTTTTTTCCTCCCTCAAATACGGTAACTATATTTTAGTGAGTTGGAGTCATTCTAACAAGCCCTGCTACTGCTACCATTTTGCCAGTTGCCCCCCTCCAAAAAAAATTACCCTCACATTCAGATGTTTGCTTATAGGTCTCACAGCATTTCCCATAGAATTGTACTCAGGGCTAGCATTTGTTATAGAGATGTAGTAATAATCCATTACTGAATCACATGAGAAAACATTAGGAAAACCCGAAAGAATCCATGTGCAGCCTTCTGCTCTCTGGCTTCCAGGAAGGGTCACACATGGTACACACTTTTCCCAGCAATGAAAATGCAGCAACATATGTGTAATATTTGTGCTTGGGGGAACATTTTGAGCTTGTGCATTTAGGGATTTTTAATGAAGCTCATTACAAAGGGAACTTCTGCATAGCAAGAATCAAAATTTCATACAAACAGAAAGAAAACAGGTGTTCAGTGTGAACCACTTCTTATCCCCAGTTTAGGGACAGTGAGTTCTTCTCATGAATTAGGGAAGGGAGAGAACATTCCTAAATTAGAAATTCCCAGATGTCAGTCAAAGGCCAACCTTGACAATAGGCCATTCTGAGCAAAGCAGGCTCAAATCTGCTGTGTTAACTCTTTTCTGCATAGATAGTGCCAATATCACTGTGTTTTATTACTTGTATTCATAATTGAAGGAGATACTACATTTTAGTTAAAGACTAACAAATATAAGTATGTAACTATTTTCCCCTAGGCCTGTGACTGGGGAAACAGATTGAAGGATGCCACTATAGGGCAGAGAGATCAGGGACAGAAACTGCTCAGAGATGACAGCAGAGCTGCTCTCATGGCCAGGTAGAGGAGAGTACCAGCTACTGGTTCAGCAGGTCATCAAAGGAGACAGCAGCAGCTGCCAAAGCCCAAGTTCCCCTGTCTACCCTCAGGCCCCTCAAAGAAATGGGCTTTGTATGGGGTGCCTCATCCAGATCCCTCAGCACCAGTAGGTTTTAGAAAAGATCACTGGGCCCTCAGGTTTGCTTTCCTCCTTCTCCAACTCTTACAAGATCAGCTCATTGCTGACATATGTCCAGAGTCCATCCAGCCTTTTTCTTCTGGCCTGCAGTAGCCCCTCTGTCAGACGTGTGAAAAACCCTGCACCAGTGTTGAGGTTGGTGCAGGCACTTGCTTCATAGAAGTCCATGCTGTACTTGTTATCCAGAGGCTGCTCTTGCTGTCTTCACACCTGCCATTCTAGCTCTTCGTCAGTTTTATTCTCTATAGGGATCTCATAGACACCTTCACAGGTTAGTTTGATGTTGTGTTGGTAAGAGTGCTTGCTTCTGATGTCACAAACTAAAATTATTCCCTGGACATGCTAACAGGGATAAAAATCACCATTGTTTACCACCCATGTAGCATACACACAAGTTCTATCCACCCAGGATCCTGAATTTTAAGATGGCTATCAAGGCATGAGGGTACCAGTGGGGTGAGGAGAGCCCTGGGGCTGGTGACATTGCAAACTAACCACACGCTATAGAAAGAGGAGGGCTTGGAAATGGAAGACTAACTCCTAGATACCAGTCAGAGCAAAGGACAGCATTTTGCAAAGCAGAAGAAATGTGGTAGGAGCAAGGTCTCCTGGTCCCCTCTTCCTTGCTTTTGTAAGAATTTTTCCCTAGACTTCCCGGCAGAGGTGAGAGGTGACAGTCACATAACTCTTTTACTGAAACCAGCCTTGAGCAATCATGGTTTTCCTAGGCCCCAGTGTCTGTGGGAGAAGTGCAAAGACTTCATGGGAAGAGAGAAAAATAGCCGTGTTGCTGTCTTCTTTAGCTTTCAAGACCAAGTGCCTGTCTTAACCTCTTGCTCCTTTGCAGGCTTCAGGGTCTACCAACTGCACTGTGGCTAGTAGGGCAGAGAGGAAGACTCCATCCTTCTAAGTTTTATGTTCAGGACGTTTCTTTAACCCTAGAAACCCAAGAGGAGCTTGAAAGAATCTCTTGAAAGGCTCATGTCAGTTACCAGCCTTGCTTGGGTTCCTCTTAACCTTCTTGAGGTGAGAGAAGCCCACGAAGAGGACTGCTCCTCAGTTGCACTGCATAGCTGGGGCTGGAGTCAAAGCAAAGAACTGGCCACTGGGCATCCTCCAACCAAAGACCCACATCAGGACACCACTTCCTTATTTCTCCTAAGAAAGGGGTTAAGATAAAATCACTCAACATTTCCTCCTGATTCTTATCAAACCAGGAGAAAACCAGCATGAGAGGTGGCTCAGGGTTTAGGGTGGGAGATAGGTGAGCATGGTGGAAGGAAAAATAGACCAGGGATAGAAATAAATCTTTGGAAAATGAGAAATTTAAAGCTGATGCATTGGGATGAAGCCACAATTGGCTGCGACTGCTTCTTTGAGGACTGACCTGCACAACCTTGTGCTGGAGGTGAGCATGGCAGTAATGCCAATCTTCAGTCTACCCTTAACTGGGGACTTGAGGAAAAAATTTATATTGCACAGTGATTCCTACGTGTCAGCCAGTGTCCTTGCTTCACCTGGAGATCAGGCAGAGCCTTGCTGTCTTTCTCTCCTAGTCCTCTAAGGAAAGAAGGACATTTTTATTGTACTCTAAGGGTGTGAAAGGGAAAACATGGGGCAGTGAACCCTCCCCACAATGGCTACAGCTGGCACCAGGTATGGGAGCAAAAGGAGGGCTAGGATTTTAGCATGCAGCTGTGCTCATCAGGAACCAGAGTTGTCCTCTCACCCTTGCACTCCAGTCCAAGGAGTGGCGTGGGCTGTGTCATTAAGCCACAACTGTTAAACAGGCTTTCCTGGCCTGTCTTTGTGTCACCACCTCTGCTCCTCTGTCTTGAAACTCAGCCTAGTGCCTGGATCCCACATGCTCCAGAGTCGCACCATCTCCCTGTGACAGGTGAACTTTGTGTACTGTGTCTCTGTTCCATTATGTGAATAGTGAGCAGGGTTCATCTATTTTAAATACAGATGTTTACAAAATAGAGAATACTTCAAACCAAAAAAAAAAAAATCATGTAAATTTCATGGTTCCTGCATTGCAAATTTGAACCTCACTTGGTATCTTGTTTTCTTTGTGCCTCAGCAGACACTTGCAATTGAATCATATCTTAGTACCAGGTTACTAATGTGCATTCCTTTATGTTATTTTTCTAAATATTTAACCTAAGTCTAATGCAAATGAGGGTCTTCAATATATGAAGCCATTTAAAAGTTAGGCGTTAGCTGGGTGTTTGACTCAGTGGCGTAAGCGCCTGTCTGGCAGGTGCGAGGCTGTGAGTTCGATCCCCGGTGCCGAAAAAAAAAAAAAAAGTTAGGCATTAGGCATTAGCACGCCAGTTAATAAGTTATGTGTGTCAGTTAAGGAAGCTGTCATTTAGTGTTTTAAGTAATATCTGAGAACTGGGAAAATATTTATTTATTTAGTTTGTGGACTTTACAGATCAATAATGTCAAATTAGATTTTAAAAAAATTCTAGTCAAGAGCTTTTGTATGAGTGGTGACAAATAACTCTTAAAGCTGATGGCTTAGGTCAAAACTTTTCTCATAAGCCATATGCTCAATTTTAGAACAGAGGATAAAAAGTTCTGGCAGAAATGCGAACATTTAAAGTGATTAGAGAAAGATGCGATGTGGTCTACAGGAAACAAAATAAAGACTAAATTAAAATAAGAAGGGAGCATAATGGGGTGAGAGCACAAAATAAGCAGGGAAAGCTGGACATTGTTTTGCATTCCTGTAATACCAGCACTTTGGGAGGCTGAGGAGAGAGCATAGGGAATTCAAGCCCAGCCTGGGTAACTTAGTGAATTAGTCATGCACTGTCTCAAAATAAAAGATTAAAAAAGGACTGGGATATAATTCAGCACAAAGTTCCCATCCTGCCACAACTCCTCCAAAAGAGCAGGAAAAAGAAAACCACTTTGCTGCGATATAATATAAATGTCAGATTTATCTAGTCTATTTTGCTATATTTTTGTTATTTCTGCTACTTAAATACAGAAAAGCTATCGTGTATTTCAAGTAAAAAAGAATCTAAAATGTTAATTGTGTCAAGCAGTGTTTTAGAGCTTTTCAAGGAACATAACTTTCAATCTTCACAAGTGACCTACAACATACATAGTCTTTTACCAGATAGAGAAATTAAGGCTCAGCAACTGGGTATTTTCCCAAGACTCCATCAGTAGCATGAGCCATACTTAGAATTTCAAAGTACAGCAGTCTTGTAAGTCTCTGAGTTCCTATCATACTTCAGTGTCTTCCGATTGAGCTGTAGAAGCTAAAAGGAGAAAGATAGTTTGTAGCATTCATCTAGCACACCTCATTTTTAGATAAAGGTACCTAAAACTACTTTTAGTTTTTGAGTATGAGTAAATCTGATGTTGCTGCTGCAATGTTAAAGGAATATATTGCTTCAACCAGAAATTGTAACATGAAATTTCCAAGAGAGTTTAGTATCTGTACATATGTATACATATATGAAAAATCTTATGAAGATATGAAATATAAAATACCTTTAGTTATGTTTTACAAGTCACTTCAATCAAAAAGAAAAACATCAAAGTGAAATGAGGTCCCATTTGAAAATATGGTTGCAGAAAACAATTTTTTATCTTCAAAAGCCAAATATTTTTGTTACTTTCATGTCTAGCCTCTACACTTACTAATTTAGTCACAATACTTGTTTAGCTAAGGACTTTGAAGCCATTTCATGCTTCGGTGCATACAGGTAATTAATGTTCGGAGTCTGACATTTAAAAACACGCAGACAATTTACTAACATTAATGTAATTACAATGCTTTAAGGAGTTCTTTCTTACACCCACAGAGTAATTGTAATGGACTCTGATGCTACTATTATCATTGCTGTTTAAATTATAAACAAAGGAATTGACAAACTGGAAAATGTATCTTAATTCAAATTAAGCATAGCACGTAGAATATTAAAATACAAGGAACTTTGCTTCTTTTCTTTTTAATACAAAATGAAAATAATTACTTTCAATTAACCTGAAACCCACTCACACATATATCTGGTTAAATACTATGAATTCTTTATTTGGGAGTCTTACAGGATACAATGCTTAAACAGTGAATGACAAAAGCTTTCTAATCTATTGGATGAGTGATTGAATCTGTGGTTCTATAACTGACAGGAGAATGAACGTTCTCACTGGTGAAATGAAAATAAATACAATCAAACAAAATCTTCCAGCTGTAGACAGGCTCATTGTGTCATTTTTATAATTGTTAACACAGTATAACAGGGTTCATTTCTGTATTTTTTAACACAGCATTATGGAGGTCTCCACGTGTTAACTGCAAACTGACTCGCTTTGTAGACTGCAAATAAGTCATCTACAAATTGGATCCCTTTTAGGAGGCAAGACATGTTTCTCCACTCATCATAGGTCAAACCTCTTACTGTTTTACATCTAAATTGACTTTACTCATTTGAATAATCTGGATTTCCAAAATGATTAGAGTTTGTTATTCTTGATTTAGAGAGTGAAAGATTACATATAACTATGCTGACAATTATATTAAACAATCTTAGATACCTGTTAGGTGGATCACACATATGAGGGTACCAGTTATTCATTTTTCAACTCTCGGCCTCATATCTGCCCTTATTTGCTTTCTTTGTGGTACAAAAGCACTCTGTATAGATTCTCTTTTGTCAAATGGCATAATGTTGGTGTCAGTCAAAGAAAGTCCTTTAGAGACAGTACGTGTCAGGCGTTTTAGGAAAGTGGAATCCTCCTTTCTTATCAACCTCCACAGGAACCTAGTGTTTTTCCCAGATCTGTGCCAGTCAACCACTCAGGCTGGGCTCTTCTTATTGGACTACCAGCTAAGATCTGTGCCATCTTGTGTCTTTCCCCTGGAGGCAGACTGTATCTGTTTTTTTTTTAATTTAAAAATTTGACTAATTTAAAAAATTTAACTAATTTAAAAAATTTAACATTCATCATAGGGAATTTGTACCTGTACATAATATATCTTGTTTTCTCTTTTTTTCCTCCCATTCTCCTCCCTTCCCTTTAACCCTTCTTCTCCTTATTTACAAAGCTTCATTTCCATTTTATCGAAAATGTTTCAGCTTTCTTTAAAGAAAAGAGAGAAAAATTTCTTTAGTATTTAAGTACCTTTTATTTGTTATCATTTCTTTATGCTAACTTTTTGGATTCAAAATACTGGTGTAATTTCTGTTTCTTCATAACACCCTGATTCATACAATGAATAACTATGGTATAGATAATTTTATTCTAGATAAGATGCAGCAAATTTTCTTATGGAAAAAGTTGATTAAGTACCATAAGAAATAGAAATTGAAGAATGATCTATAATATGCCAGATCGTATTTCTATGTGCATGAATTAAAATTCACTTTAAAAATTTTTTACATCTTTTGCAAGTGGGAGGGGGACTGAAAGACAGAGTGAGAGGAAAAGTGGGGAAGGGGACATAAAAAAAAGATATGCTTTGCACATGTATCAACTCTCCATGAGGATTATAATCATTATGTACTACAAACATGTACTAGTAAAAATAAAAATCAAAAAAGTAAAATGGTTTAATATCAGTGAGTTTAATGAATAGTAAAAGCAATGGCTGAATTTCACTGAAGAAGAAAGTTAAAAAATCAGGGTCAAGAATTTTTGGCCTTAGATATCCGACACAATGTTGATTAATAATGTGAGGAAAAGTCAGTTAACAAGAATGTATAAACAGGTCCATAGTGAGCCATATAGCTGGGACCTTTCTCTTAGTCAGCACTTAATACACATGCCAATAAAATGTCAGGAATTTGCAATGTGGTGATTGGCCATTCTTTGTTCCCACAGTATATGTATTTTTCTTATACGGGTGGAGATTTGTAGGTCAATAATCACTTTGATTTCAGCATACAGTTGCATTCTCTTTGCCTGAGTTCCTCTGAGTTATGTACAAAAACTTCCTGCTCTGAAGTCACTATGTATTTGTTCTTCTCATCTGGTTTCATTACACGCTGATGGAAAGTTAAATTGTGAATAACTGAAGTCTTTAATCATGTGAAGATGTTGATGTCAGAAAAAGGTAAAGTTACAAATTAGATGGTTCTAGAAAACTTGAATCTGGCTCTACAGAAAGGCACTCCTATAATTGTTCTTTCTTTTTGGGTTAGGGTGGAAGTTAATTATACAAGAATGCAACTAAGGCTGCCTGGTAAACGCATCTGCTGCTAGTTAATACAAAGGCCTTTTTGCCCCCTCTTTATTTTTGCAGTTCTGGAAATTGAACCTAGGGCCTTCCACATTCTAGGCAAGCACTGTACTATTAAGTATATCACTAGCTATTTTTATATACTTTTTAACAATTTTGAGACATTTCGTAACGTTTCCTATACAGCTACTACTAGTTTAACAGGCTTAAAGACTGGACTTACCAACCATCTTTTTTATTGTACAGTTCTGTACATTTTGTTTATAGAATCTCAATGTCTTTTTTGGTACAGTACACCTTGTTTATACAATACTGTAATTTTTGTTGATTGTACTGAATAGTACAGTACTGTGGTTTTATGTTGTTATACATTACAGTACTGCACGTGAGAGTTACGCAAATAAAAGCAAAGCCATCAAATTGGAGTTTCTTTCAACTATTTCTTTGGTCTGAATATCGTAAAGTACATACTATACACAATTGTTCATTTAGCGACCAAATCAATTAATGACCTAGTCCTATGAGCATAATCTGTTCATTAAATGAGTAATGTTTGTACATGTAGTTGATTTTCATCTTGTGACTTTATGCTATGATGTCATCAACATTTTCAACTTAGTTTATCTTTTATTTTTCATTCATTTAATCCCTTACTTTTTTTTTTTTTTTTTTTGCCGCCCCGGGCATCGAACTCACAGCCTCACTCCTGCCAGACAGGCGCTTACGCCACTGAGCCAAACTCCCAGCCCTACTTTTTTGAGGCAGGGTCGCACTATGTAGCTCAGGCCAGCCTTGCGCTCACAATTTTAGCCCAAGCGGGCTTCGAACTCACAATGCTCCTCCTACCTCAGCCTCCTGAGTGCTGGGATTAAAGGCGTGCGCCACCACGCCCAGCTACTAAGCCCTTACTTTTCTGGAAAAAACTTCATTCATCGAGCACTTGGGTGATATACAGGAAAGTACACTGGTATTCACATTTCTGCATGATAAAGTACATCAATAAATGAATCTGTTCCCAGATTTTCAGTTGATATTTTTCTCACCTTGAAATGATTTAAAGGAAATTGCCTTTTCACAGCATTGAAAATTCTCCAACTAATAGTATAAATTTTACATGAAAACAAATTGTTCTGGATCTCCATTCAGAGCATGGATGGCTGACAGTATCCCTGACTACAACTAGTGTTTATTATTGCAAGCAGTATTTTTTAAAAGGAAGAGTTGATGTTTTTATCATTTCGTTTGTTGATGCCTGAGGTTCAGAACCATTGCAAAGCACTGTTAGCAAGCTCTCTTTGAAGTGTGTAAAATAGTTTCAATTGCTGAGGATCTTTTTTTCTGTGAGGTTGTGCAAAAATATGCAGATTCTTTTACATACTGAATGTTAACATACTTTGTGCTTAATATTATTACATTGTCAGACAGACCGTGGACCAGGTAATTATGAGCCTAAAATGGTTGAGACATGTATATGGGGAGATTGTGTTGGCTGGGTTTTTGTTTTCCCAGGGATTGTTTCACCTTTTTACTCCCTTTATTTGTTTAAAATTTTTGTTGCAATCATATTTCTTCCAAACTTCAAATTATTTGTCAGTATTTTGTTTTGCCCTCCTGGTAAATGTGTCTTTTAAACCTGCCTTTCTGAATTTTAGTATTTAAAGGACAACCTTATTTATCTATGTGACAGGTATGAATCTGAACCTAAAATTTATTTGTTCAAGGAATATTCAGTTATTTTTTTCCTTTAAATCAAATCAAAACTAGCATCCAGGTGTTAAACCTACATGGTCTATCAGATATTCACTGTAATCATTTGTTGGACTTCCCATTTCCAAACTCTTGGATCTAATGGTGACAATTCAGGGTCCTGATGGCCTTCTTCTTGCTTCTTTGCCAAGCCTCAAGCAGGAATCTTCAAAAATGATGAAAATTGTGTAGTTCAATTCCAGCTTTCCCTGAGTTCTCACCAAAACCCTGGAAAAATGCTGCCAAATAATGTGCTGATTCCAGTTGTCTTGGGCTCCACCAGCCTGTTTCCTTTGTAGTCTCAGTCCCTCTAACACCTATTATTTCATTCTTCTGTAAGTCATACAGCCCTATCTCTTCAATACACCGAGCCATTTCAAAATACAAACAGATAAAATAATGAAAGCCAATGGCTTCAGATAGGTTCTGCCAAATTTCTGAAACTTTAAAGAGAAAATTATCTTAATTAAATCCTTCTTGTCAGCTACCCTCCTGATTAAGTGAAACCTCTGTTGAGTACTCAGCCTGACTCCTTGCACAGATTGAACATGGAATTTCTTGCCTTTTGTCATTCAGAGTTTTATAAGTATCTACCTCATTAAACAGCAAATGTATTTAAACTTACTTTTGCCATTGTAATTTTATACTTTACTTAGGCATACGAAATATATATAAAATGTTGTTTCTATTAAAATTAAATATTTTTAAAATACCAAAGATGAATTGCTAAAACATAAATTGTTAAATTAAGTGTAAACAAGAGAGTCACCATTTGAAAAACACATAAAAACATAAAAGGATTCTGTACTTCAGTTGCTTTCCAAGGATCTGCAATTTCTCTCTCCTTTTCATTCAGACACAAACTGGAATTATATAAATTGAGCATGATGGATGTATATCTTTGCAAGAGAATTGATAGGAAAATTCATTAGCAGACCTAAATTAGGGAAATTTTCCTAGATATTTGGGGCCTAATCAAGAAATATCTTACCCCAGTAAGGGTTCACAAGTGTTGTAGATCAAATAATTCTGAGTGTTTTATGTTCTTCTCTGTTCTGTATGAAAGTTTCTAAGGCATTTATCCTGTTTCTGATTTATCATTGCATATCCAAAGGACACATGAATTTATAGAGAAGAGTAGGGACGCGGTGACCACAGTGGACTTATATCTTGTTTGAGAGAGTGTAAATGCATTCCTGATGTGGGAAAAAGTACAAAACAACTATTCAATGATAAGAAAGAAAAACTCTGGAAGAGGCCAGTAGTTTTTAAAAATCGGGGTCTTCTTTCTGAGTACACAATTAGGGCATACCACTGAGTATAACTTCCTACCTTGCAGGAAGCATAGAATAGAGTTCTAAACATTGAGATGCGAATAAAAAGGATGCATTTTTCCAAGTTGAAACCTATAAATTCTATATAATATGTTCCATGTTTGCTGCAATTGAACACAGTTGTCCTGGCAGCCACTCATGGAAGATAGGGATTATAATTGGTCCTGTATGCAGACTCATGCAGCATGAGGATTCCCAGCAGTTTCAGACTTGCCAGTATGTGTGAAGGTAGAAATTTTAGTGAACAAGCTCAGATATACAATCAGTATTCATTTGTTCTTTTATTTAACTGAAATTAAACCTGAATTCAAATTCAAGCTTAATTCCACCATATGGAAACCCCTATGCTTCTCTAAGCCTACCAAAAGTCATTGCTTTGAGTGTTAACACCTCCATGGAGAGCTGTCTCTAACTTGTGTATGATCTTTGTTTTCATCAAAACCCCTAACACTAGATAAACCTTAGCACTAAATTGTAACTCCTTTATTTTTCCTTCCCCCTCTGTTTTGAGAGCCATCTCTCTCTCTCTCCCCATTTGAACTGTAGGACAAAAAATATAATTTAATGGGCTGAAATTTCACAAACGGAAAGAAGAAAACATTATTTTAGCCATCGTATTTCTACTCATTTTATAGAAGTCCATGAGGCAAGTTGGACATGATGTCACAGACCTGCAATCCCAGTACTCTGTGAGGCTGAGACAGTAAGATCACAAGTTTAATCCCAGCCTGGGCAACCTGGCAACTTACTGAGAACACGTCTCAAAATTTAAAAAAAATTTAAAAAGTAAAAAGGGTTGAGGATATATCTCAGGAGAAAGGCCCCGAGTTCAGTCCCAAGTATTGCCAAAAATAACTCCCCAAAACAAAATAACAACGACAACAACAACAAAAACAGACTACAAGGTCAAAGGACAAAGTATGAGCAACTATTTGAAATGATGGAAAAGAAAAATATTGCAGAAAACATTACTATCTTAAGTGAATCATCCTGGTACAGCTATATAAAACACTCCAGGGTCTCTGCTCAAGGTGTAATTTGGGGTGCTTTTCAGGGCTTAAACCCCAGTCAATACTTCACTAAGTGATTATGTATAATAGTGACAGCTAATTTATAAATGCTTTTATTAACCAGGATGGCGACTATTCATATTAATTTGTTGGAATTTTGGATACTAGTCAAACAATTTGTATAAGTTTTTGTATGTTTATTTACATAGATGTTGACAAGTTTTAAGTACAATAATGCCTGAACCTTAGGTAAGGACTCTGCAAAGTCTATGGAAATGAAATTTGAATGACATATAAAATAAGAGATCTAACAAGCTATGAGTGCAAAATAAACTCTGTGAAAATAGAGATGAAAAAAGAGCACTAATGAAAAAAATAGTAAGAATTAGAAGAATTGAGAGGGAAACATTCAACAAATACCAACTGAACCATAACCAGTACACAAAAGTATATGGTGAGTGCACAAAGATGCTGAATAATGAAGATAGGAATTAAACATGAACAGTAAATACTCAGAATGTAATGTTGGAAAAGACTCACTTCATTTAGCCTCTGAGATACTTGCTCTGTAATAAAAGCTGCTACTCTAGAGGCACAAGAAGTAAAACTCTGCAAAGAAGACAAATGTTTTTATCATTTAGCAATGGCACTTGTATCAGTGAACCCCTAGATCAAATTTGGGCCTGGAAATGGTTCCTACTACTCTGAAAACTCAGTATAAGATGTGTTCTTGTTGCATTAATAATTTTTTAAACATGCTAACATGATGCATGGTGTGAAAGAATACCTAGGCTTTCTATCTTTAAGTTTTTAGGAAATAAGTTAGTCTTACTTACTCAAACCTGCCCACATGCACAGGTGATATGTGTAACTGAGAAGATAATCCATGTATCTAGTTTATCGAGGAGACATGGTCTTATTTATTAATATTTTAATTTAATTACAGTTAAGTAATTATTCAGTAATTTGTAACTATAAAAACTATCAAACAAATAACTATTGGAGCAGAGTATGTATTTTATGAGAACTTGGTTTATCAGGGATGTTTTAGGGAAAGATAGATCTGAATGTGGGTCCTAAAGACTCTGTTGAATATAAAGAAGAAAGGAGAATATAACAGAATCCCAGTAATTATTTTGAGGGTGATATAAATGGCTATTTTTTTAGTTACTTTTCACACAGCATTTGTAAACTAGTAAATTTCAATGATTGCTTTGAAATGTGCACAGCATTTGTAAGAAATAAAATGTGCACAGCATTTCTAAACTTGTAAATTTCAGTCATGGCTGAAAAGGAGAGTTTTCTGGAGCACCCATAAGACATCTGTTAATCTTCATACATTATAATAAGAATATTTATTTTTATTTTTTCTTTTTTATTTCATTAAAATAAAACAAAAACTCATAGCAAAATAATAAGAGAATAATAATAATTAATACACAGTATCATTATCTTCAAGGAATTTACTTGGAATACAAGACAATGAGAAAAAATTCTTTTATAAAGAAGAAACAGTTATTACATCACTTTCTTTTCAATGAACTAAGAGAATCTCATAATATAAATTTTAAAAATAGCATACATATTAACACTTTTTTAAAAAACAATAGACCAGGTAATTTGGAGAGTCATCAGAACCTCTCCTCACTTCCAATCTATCTATCTTCTGTTTTACTCTTCATTTCCCTATGTATACTTTGAATTTCTCATATAAGAGAAAGCAGACCATATTTAAGCTTGTGTCTAACTTATTTAACTTAACATTATGTTCTCAAGTTTCATCCATTTGCCTATGAATTTCTCAAATTTATCTTTCTTTATGGAAGTATCCCATTATGTATAAATATCACATTTTCCTTATCCATTCGTCTGCTGATGGACATATACATTGTTTCCCAGATGAAACTATTATAAATTGTGCTGCTATAAACATGGGTAAGCATGTTTCCCTGTAATATGATAATTTTAATTTTTTCAGGAAGTTATCAAGAAGGGAACTACCTGGGGCCAAATGGAATTTCTATTTTTAGTCTTTTGAGGAATCTCTAAATTGATTGTCATAGTTGTTATTTCAATTTACATTCCCATCAACAAGGGTTCCTTTTGCCACATAACCTCCCAAGCATTTATTATTAGATTTTTTTGATGATAACTTTTGTGGTTTGTATCTGGATGTCCCTTTAAGGCTTTGAGAATTTTTCGGAGAATTGTTTTGGTGGCCATGAATTTCTTTCACTTCTTTTTTCATGGAAATATATTATTTCCCCATCAATTTTAAAAGAAAATTTTGAAGGATATAACAGTTGCAGGGGTTTTCTCTCTGTTTCTAACTTGAAACACTTCATAAAAAGTCTTCTTTCCTTTGTTTAATATTAATATCCTTTCTAGGTGATACACTTCTTTTTTCCAACAGCCTTTAAAATTCTGTTCTTATGTTGATGTTTTGGTATTTTAATTATTTTGTGACATGGATTTTTTTTATCACACCTATGTGAGCTTCTGTATGTATCAATTATTTTTATAATAAATTCTTTTTAATGTCTGCAAAGTTTTCTGCTATTACTTCTGTAAACAGGTTTCTTATGCTCTTTGTGCTGTCTTTTAATTAATTCTAATAACTCTTATATTAATCTTATTTCAATCATTTAGCAGCTGTTGGACCCATTTTTCATTTTCTTTTGATTTTTTAAAGATATCTTACATTAATTGTTAATTGGTGAAAGCCCTGTCCTCTAGATCTTACACTTTCTTTCCACCTTGGTTGTTACTGCTGCCAATACTTTTAATCATATTTTTTTATTTAAGCGAAGAAAAAACAGAAAAAAAGACATATAAAACAAAGACAACAAGCAAAGGAGACAAACAAATGACTAGAGTAAATACACAACAGTAACACTGCAGGTTTACAAAACCAGATGATAGAAACTTGACAATGGTTGCAATATTGCGTATCGTTATCTTTAAAATGGTTACTTACATTAACAGATATAGACATGTAAAATTGATCTAATCATATGAGTATTAATTGTTCTTTCTCAATAACGAATACATTCAACAGTGTGCTCATTTTAGTTATCTTACATATACATATATACAGGTTTATATCTTTTCCTCTTTCCTTTTCTCTTTCCACCTTTTCCCTTCCCAATTACTTTTGCTCTTTGAGCTGTTTTTTACCCTTATGTAGTATTTATTATAGATTTTGGATCATAAATACTTTTCCGTATCTTACACTAGGGAGACAATACGGTATTTACACATGTGGTTTTGATTTATCTCAGTTACGAGTATGGTCTCAAGTTGTGACCATTTACTTACAAAAGTCTCAATGCAATCTTTCTTAATAGCTGAGTAGTACTCCATTGTATAAAAATGCCATGTCCTTTTCATCCATCCTTTGAATGATGGACACTTGAGTTGTTTCTAAAATCTGGCTATTACAAATTGGGTTGCTATAAACATGGGTGCACAGATATCACTGTGGTATGATGTTTTCAATTCTTCTGGGAAAATGCCCAGAAGAGGGATAGCTGGGTTGAATGGAATCTCTAATCCTAGCTTCTTGAGGAATCTCCACACTGACTTCCACAGTGGCTGCACCAGTCTACACTCTCACCAGCAGTGGAGAAGAGTTCCTTTTTCCCCACAGCCCCTCCAGCATTTGTTGTTGGTTGATTTTTTAATCTTGGCCATTCTTTCTGGAGTGAGATGGAATCTCAGCATTGTTTTAATTTGCATTTCCCGAATGACCATTGATGTTGAACATGTTTTCATATATTTATTTGCCGTTTGTATTTCTTTCTCTAAGAAGTGTGTATTCATCTCAGATGCCCATTTTTGGACTGGGTCCTTGAATTTTAGGGGCCTGATTTCTTTTAATTCTTTATATGTTTTAGATAGAAGTCCTTTGTCTGATGGACAATTGGCTAAGATGTTTTCCCAGTTCGTGGGATTTCTTTTTACTGTTGGAGATTTCCTTTGACATGCAAAAACTTTTTAGTAGGATGAGATCCCACGTGTTGATTCTGGGAAGTGTTTCCCGTGCAATCTGGTTTTTGTTCATGAACTCTCTGCCTACTCCTATGTCATCGAGATTTTTACCTACTCTGTCTTCTAGTAAGTTTAGTGCCTCTGTTTTTATATTCAGATCTTTGATCCATTTTGACTTTATTTTAGTGCATGGTGATAGACATGGATCTAGTTTTAGTTTACGGCATATAGAAAGCCAGTTTTTCCAGCACCATTTGTTAAAGAGGCTATCTTTCTTCCAATGTACATATTTGGCCCCTTTGTCAAAGATGAGGTGGCTAAGTGTGTTTGTAGTTGTGGCTGGATCTTCTAATCTATTCCATTGATCTTCAGGTCTGTTTTGATTCCAGTACCATGCTGATTTTATCACAGTAGTTTTGAAGTATAGTTTCAAGTCACGGATTGTGATGCCTCCTGCCTTCCCTTTGTTGCCCAGAATTGCCTTTGCTATTCTAGGTCTTTTCTGGTTCCAGATGAATTTCAGGAATACTTTCTCTGGCTCTGTGAGGTAGGCAAGAGGTTTTTTGATTGGGAGTGCATTAAATCTGTATAATAATTTTGGGAGAATGGCCATTTTCATGATGTTTGTTCTTCCTATCCATGAACAGGGAATATCTTTCCACTTTCTGAAATCTTCTTCGATTTCCTTCTTTAGAGTAGTGTAATTTTCACTGTATAGATCTTTTACTTCCTTTGTTAGATTGATTCCTAAGTATTTCATTTTTTTGGATGTTATAGTGAAGGGTGTGGTTTCGCTTATTTCTCTCTCAGTGACTTTGTTGTTTGTGTACAGGAATGCTATTGATTTTTGTGTGTTCACCTTGTATCCAGCTACATTACTAAATTTAGTTATTACTTCTAAAAGTCTTCTAATGGATTTTTGGGGGTCTTTTATGTAGAGTATCATATCGTCTGCAAATGATGATAATTTCACTTCTTCCTTTCCTATCCTTATTCCCTTTATTTCTTTCTCTTGTCTAATTGCTCTGGCTAATATTTCCAGAATTATATTGAATAGGAGTGGTGATAATGGACATCCTTGTCTTGTTCCTGATTTTAGGTTGAAAGTTTTCAGTTTTTCTCTATTTATTAAGATGTAGGTTTATGATATATGGCTTTTATCAGGTTGAGGTAGAGACCATCTATTCTGATTTTCTGTAGGGTTTTGATCATGAATGGGTGTTGGATTTTGTCAAAAGCTTTTTCTGCATCTATTGAGATGATCATGTGGTTCTTGTCCTTGGCCCTGTTGATATGGTGTATTACATGTATTGATTTCCGTATGTTGAACCATGCCTACATTCCTGGGATGAATCCCACATGATCATGGTGTATAAGCTTTCTGATAACTTGCTGTATTCTATTTGCCAGTATTTTATTGAGGATTTTTGCCTCTATGTTCATTAGGGAGATTGGCCTGTCATTTTTTTTTTGGTTGGGTCTTTCTCTGGTTTTGGTATTAGGGTAATACTTGTTTCCAGGAATGAGTTAGGGAGACTTGCTTCCCTTTCAATTTCATTGAAGAGTTTGAGGAGTGTTGGCATTAAGTCTTCCCTAAATTTCTTGTAGAATTCAGCAGTGAATCCATCAGGGTCCAGGCTTTTCTTTGTTGGTAGGGTCTTCATTACATTTTCAATTTCATTAGATGAAATTGGGTTTTTCAGTAGCTTTGCATCTTCTTGATTCAGCTTTGGTAATTCATAGGTTTCTAGGAATCTGTCCATTTCTTCTGTGTTATCTTATCTATGTGAGTAACGGTTTTTGAAGTAGGTGTTGATGGTCTTCTGTATTTCCAATGGGTCTGTAGTGATTTTACCCTTTTCATTGCTTTTTGCATAGATCTGAGTTTTTTCTTTCCTCTTCTTGATAAGGTTGGCTAGGGGTTTATCAATTTTATTTACTCTTTCAAAGAACCAACTCTTCAATTCATTGATTCTTTGTATTGTTTTCTTAGTTACGATTGCATTAATTTCTGCTCTAATCTTAATAATTTCCTCCCTTCTTTTGGCTTTGGACGTGACTTGCTCTTCTGTATCTAGAGGTTTGAGGTGCAGCATTAGGTTGTTTATGTGTGTTCTTTCCATTTTTCTGGTATGAGAGTTTAGTGCGATAAATTTCCCTCTGAGGACTGCTTTCATTGTATCCCACAGGTTCTGGTAATTTATATTTGCATTTTCATTCAATTGTAGATACTGTTTCATTTCTTCCTTAACTTCTTCTGTGACTCATTGGTTATTTAGGAGGGTATTATTTAATTTCCATGTGTTTATGCCGTTATTGTAGTTTTTTTTGTCATTCATTTACAATTTTACTGTGCTGTGGTCAGATAATATGCCTAGAATTACTTCAGTTCATTTGCATTTACTTAAGCTTGTTTTGTGGATCAGTGTATGGTCTATTTTAGAGAATGACCCATGTGCAGCTGAGAAGAATGTGTATTCTGATGTTGATGGGTGGAATGCTCTGTATACATCTACTAGGTCCATTTGTTCACAAGCTTGATTCAGTTCTGCTATTTCTTTGCTGATTTATTGTTTGGTTGATCTATCTCTCTGTGACAATGGGGTGTTAAGGTCCCCTGTTATAAGTGTATTCTTATTTATTTGGTTTTTCATGTCTATTAAGAAGTGTCTTACATAGTTGGGTGCTCCCATATTCGGTGCATATATATTTATGATTGTAATCTCTTCCTCTTGAAGTTTTCCCCTCACAAGTATGTAGTGACCTTCTTTATCTCTTTTGATCATTCTCGGTTTGAAGTTTGCATTGTCTGCAAACAAGATAGCTACCCCTGCTTTTTTCTGGGTTCCTGTTGCATGGAGTATTGTTTCCATCCTTTGATTTTTATTCTGTGAATTTCCTTTTGAGTGAAATGTGTTTCTTGTACACAGCATATTGTTGGATTTTGTTTCTTAACCCACTCTGCTAGTCTGTTTCTTTTTATTGGTGAGTTGAGACCATTTACATTGACTGATATAACTGATATGTACCGGCTCATTCCTGTCATGATATCTTTCTGTTATTGGTTTTCTCCATTTTCTGTTTAATTACTTGTCCTGCTTAGTGCTTTCCTTTTGTTGTTGTCCTTAAGATTGTGTCGATCTTTGTCTCTTTCTAGAGTGTCTTTCAGTACTCTTTGTAGTGTTGTTTTGGTGGCCATACATTTCTTCAGTTGTTCTTTGTCATGTAAGTATCTTAATTCTCCATCAATTTTTAAGGATAGTTTTGCAGGGTACATCAATCTGTGTTGAAAGTTATTTTCTTTCAGGATTTGAAATACTTCACTCCAATCTCTTCTTGACTTAAAGGTTTGTGTTGAGAAATCTGCCATGATTCTGACAGGCTTTCCTTCATAGGTGAACTGTTTCTTTTCTCTGACAGCTTTTAGTATTTTTTTCTTGTGTTGTATTTCTGATACCTTTATTATTATATGTCTGGGTGAGAATTTATTTTGGTTGTGGTTAATTGGGGTTTTGTATGCCTCAGTTACCTGTATTTCAGATTCTCTTCCCATGTTTGGAAAGTTTTCTGCTCTTATTTCTGCAAAGTCTTCACAGGTCATTAGTATTGATCCCTGTTTTTTCTTTGATGCCTATTAATCTTATGTTATTTCCCTTGGCATCGTCTTGCAGCTGTTGAATTGTTGTTTCTTGGTTCCTTACTATTTTTAGGAGATCTTTTCTTTCATGGCCATGATCGCCCATGCTGTCTTCAAGATCTGAGATTCTATCTTCAGCTTCATTTAAGCGGTTTTCAAACTTTCCATAGAGGTTTTCATTTCCTGCATTTCCCTTTGCATCTTTTTCATGCATTCTGTTTGTGTATTATATTGTTCATTCAAGGTTTCAATCATTTTCTTAAGTTCTTCTATTTTTTTTATCTTGCTGTTCTTTAGATACACACAACATTTCTTTAATAATGATTCTCATTTCATTTTTAACTGAGAGAATATTTCTGATTTGAATTTCTCTATAGCTTCATCAAGCTGTTTCTTTATTGCATTTGCTATCATTTCAGAATGTCCATTTGTGTGACTCCCACTGTCTTCCATCTCAGTGTCTCTTGCGTTTGTGCTTTGTGGGCTGGGGGACTGAGACTGACTCTTGGTCTTTCATTTTGTCATTTTCTTCTAGAACCTATGTGGCTTTGTGTCCTGCGAGGCTGACTGGGTGTTCCCCTGAGGGTCGCAGTGATTTTTGGGTTGCACTGAATTACGGGACCAGGTAGTGCTGGGTCCTGTGTCCAGCAAGGGAGTGTGACCTCCCGGGGTGTGCGGGTGGAGCCTCTGCCTTAACTGGGTGGGCGGCCAAGGCTTCCTGTCCCAGGGAGCTAGGCAGAGTGTACCCCGCTGTGACGCCGCCTGGACCCTGGGTCTGTCTGCAGCTTCAGAGCAACAGCTATGCCAAGGCAAGCCTGGGTGAGTCCCAGGCCCACAGTGCCAGGAGCAACCTGGCTGGGCTGGGGTCCGCGAGCTCTGGGATGGCACACGCACAAGCCGCTCCACTGAAGTATGGAGCTTGCGTGTGCTCTGCACTCTGGTGGGGGAGCCCAAGCTCTCAAAGCTCCTGCAGGTATGTTGGTCAGTCCCCAGTGAGTCGCTCTGGGGTCCTGGGCTGATGTGGGCTGGGCTGCGTACCTCTGTGTCCTGCGAGGCTGGCCGGGCATTCCCCTCAGGGTTGTGCTGATTCTTGGGTCGCACTGAATCATGGGACCAAGTAGAGCTGGGTCCAGCATGCAGCAAGGGAGGGTGGCCTCCTGGGGTGTGCGGGTGGAGCCTCTGCCTCAACTGGGTGGGGGCCAAGGCCTCCTGGTCCCAGGGAGGTAGGCAGAGTGTAACCCAGAGTTGCGCAGCCCAGACCCTGGGTCTGTCTGCAAGTTCAGAGCAACAGCTGTGCCAGGGAACACCTGGGCAAGTCCTTTAATCATATTTTTAATATCCTGAATTTGTTTGAATTTTTTAAAATGAACTCCTTTTGTACATGGGGCATTCATGTTTTGCATCTGTTTATTTTGCTTCGCTAGATTTCTGTTGGTGTCTTCTCTAGACTTGCTGATCCTTTGTTTAATTTGGGTCATTGTCTGTTAGTTTTATCTTCTTTGTATGTACCCAGCACCTTATTGAATTGTTTTACTTCCACTGATAACCTTTCAGACTTTTCTGTTATGTAGCTTATGATTTCCTTTCTCCTTGATCCTCCTGAAATGGTTTTGGAGGTGTTGGAAGCTTATGGAGGCATTTTCTGCCTTATTTTTTTCATGTTTAATTTATTTTATCTGTTTGATTTTTTTCTTGCTGGGATTTGTGGCTTTGTTATCCAGTGCATGGTTTTTCAGGAGTGAGCTGTAGTATTATTCGTGACCCCCAGCTAACACAGATATTGTCATACAAAGAAAACCAATTGACTGAAGCAACTATGTCACCATGGCTACAGTAGTTGTTATGGTTTGTATCTAGATGTCCCTCAAAAGCCTCATGAGGTCATAGGGTTTTTTTAAAGGTGGCTGAATCTAGAGTGTGTGACTGATTCATAGTGTAGTGCTGGGATTAAAGGTGATGGGATTAGGGGTGGGTGATTGCTGGATTAGTTCACTAGTTGGATTGGCACTGCCCTAATTCAGGTAGACTTGATACAATATAAGGGACAGAATGAGGCTCGCCATGAACTGTGCTCCTCTACCAAGACACCCTGCTTGGGATCCAGCTGATTGTGGAATGAAAACTCCACAAACTATGAGCTAAATAAATCTTTTCCCCCTTACGTTTCGATGTTGTGTATTTTGTCTCAGAAATGAAAAAGGTAACTAAGACAGTAGTAAAATCAGCAACAGCAGTGGTACTAAATATCAACTTGATACTGACAAATTCTAAGAAGTACTGAAGAACTGCCTTTGACTGGAGGTCTACGATATCAGTGAAGACACTTAGACCACCCAGATACTGATCTACAGTAATTCAGAGCACTAATTTCTGGTGGATGTAGGTGCAGCACAAAAGCTCCAGCATACCACTGGAGTAAATGCCATCTCCTTCCAGTCCATCAACTCTGGGGATTATGCCTAAAAAATTGGTACTACCATTCAAGTGTACTGGCCTTGTGATCCTCCTGGTCTGAGCCCAGGTGATGCCAGGAGTTATGTAGTTGGCTTTCTCCCTCCCCAAGAATATCTCCCCAAAATATCTCTCAACCAGACTCTGTTGTAGGGTAACATTTCAGTTCTAGAATAAAACTCTCTTCCTAAATATTGGTCTTGTGTTCAATCAGGTTAGTCTTTTGTTTGTCACTTCTGCATCCCTATGTTATGCAGAACCCAGAAACATAGCTGGCTAAGATTTAGCCATTTGTCTGCTCTCTTCTTGCCTCCCACACAGATCGTACAAGGCCTGGGCTCATGATAGCAGAAAGAGTATGGGGGCACTTGAGGCTTCTCTGCTTCTGTCTCTCATGTAACTCACGTTGGGCTGGGGGCTGGTGTCAGTGTTGATGTGGACAAGAATGATACTATTTTATGCTTTCAATTTCAGCTTCCAGGAGGCCAAGATTCAACTTTCTTTTTTATCTAATGTCTACCTTCTAAAGCAACACTGAGATTCCACCTCATCCCAGAAAGAATTGCTAGTATTAAGAAGTCACCCAATAACAAGTGCTGGAGGGGCTGTGAGGAAAAGGAACCCTTCTCCACTGTTGTTAGGAATACAAACTGGTGCAAACACTGTGGAAGTCAGCGTGGAGATTACTCAGAAAGCTAGGATTGGCGGTCCCATTTGACACAGCTATTCCCCTTCTGGGTATCTTTCCAAAAGAATTGAAAACATCATACCGCAGTGATATATATTCACCTATGTTTGTAGCAGCACAGTTCATAATAGTCAGATCTTGGAAACAACCTAAATGTCCATCGACTGAGGAATGAACAAAAAAGATGGGGTATTTCTATATAATGGAATACCACTTAGCTATAAAGAATGATAAACTGAACACTTTTATACTTAAATGGATGCACCTTGAGAGCATACTTATCAGTGAAATAAATAAGTCACACATGTGTAAGCATTGTATCATTGCACTTATGTGACAAACTGAAAGAAAAACTATGTATATGTTTATGTATATGCATATAAAAAATAGTTAAGATAGTTTTAAAAAAGCACGATGTCCTCCTTTGTCATCCACATGGCCTGTCCAGAAGTAAATTCAATGCCTCCCTTCACTGAAAAAAAATTCTGCTGAGATTTTGATAGATATTGAGGTGGATCTATAGATAAGTTTAGGGAGAATAAATGTTTTGATATTTGTCCAATTCACATACATAGTCTCTCTCCACTTACTTAGGTTGTATTTGAGTACTTTTATTCAGTCTTTATAGTTTTAGGATACAGATAATGAATGCATTTTGGTAGATTTATACAGTAATGTTAGTTTAAGTTTTTTTGTGATGTAACTTTTGCTTTTACAATTTTACTTTTGAATTGTTCATTGCTTGCATATAGGTCAGCACTAGATTTCTGTATATGGCTTTGTGACCTTATACCATGACCTTGCTAAACCTACTTGTCTGTTCTATTGATTTTTATGTAGATTCTTTGTAAATAAAAAATAAAAAAATAATGTCCACTTTCATCCAATGAATCCCATACCATACCACCTCAATTTGACTCCCAAAAGACAAAGTAGAAGATCTATGGGAAGCAGGAGTCTGTGTCCAGTGACCGACAGTCATCTGGGAAAGCTTGGTGAGGCCCACAGGATTGGGAGTCTATACAAAGTGCCCATAGTCATCTGGAAACCCTGAGTGAGGCCCCCAGGGACTGGAAGTCCACCCCCAGTGACCTGCCCACACCTGGGAACTATCTCTGAGGCCCATGGGAACTGGAAGTCTGTGCCCAGTGACCCACAGTCATCCAGGAACCCTCAGTGAGACCCACAGGGACTGGGAATCTGCCCCCAGTGACCCTTCCACACATGGGAACCATCTCTGAACACTGAGGTGATGGAGATCCATGCCCAGTGACCAGCCATCATCTAGGAACCCTTGGTGAGGCCCACAGGGACTTAGAGTCTGCTTTCAGCCTCCCACAGTCATCCAGAAACCCTTGCTGAGGCGCACAAGGACTGCAAGTCTGTACCCAGTAACCCGCCCACACCTGGGAATAATCACTGAGGCCCACAGGGACTAAGAGTCTGAGTCCACTGACCAGCAGTCATCCAGGAATCTTTAGTGAGGCCTGTGGGAACTGGGAGTCTATGCTCAGTAACCTGCAATGATCCAGAAACTCTTGGTGATGACTGCGGGGATTGGAAATTTATGTTCAGAGACCCACAATCATCTGGGAACATTTGGTGAGGCCAGTGACCAGCCCACACTGGGGAAACATCTCTGAAGCCCATAGGGACCAGGAGTTTCAGTCAGTGGATCCACAGGCATCACTGAGGCCCATGATAGATGGACTGCCAGCACAGGAAGCAACTAGGACCTGACATCTGGTTGATTTGGAGGAACACACGAAAATGCCAAAGCAAAAGAACAAAATGCAATCTTGAACTTCCAGCTCATCAAGATCAAATCCAGGAGACATACACACAGATGAGACTGGAAATCACACACCTGAAATTTCTAACAGAAGTAAAGAAATTTTTCCAGGAAATTGTAAAGGAAATCAGATCAGAAATAATCTCTCGGGTAAAAACAGACATGGTAAACTTAAAGAAAGAATTGGTGAGTATATCCAAAGAAGACATACATTAAAAAAGCAGAGGAGCATAGGAAAATGATTGAAATCTTGAATGAACAATACAGGAAACAATTAGAATACATGAAACAGATTCAGGCAGATATCCAGGAAAACAAAAATTTCATTGAAGGTTGGTAAAACTGCATAAATGAAATTGAAGACAGATTCTCAGACCTTGTAGACAGGATTGTGGCTAGTGATCATGAAAGGAATGCTCTGTTAAAAATAACAAGGAATCAGGAAATAACAATTCAACAACTGCTGCAAAGAAAAACAATACAAAAATGACAGGCATCAACTACATAGAAGGAGATGAGCCGGGCATGGCAAGCCTGTAATCCCAGCACTCGGAGGCTGAGGCAGGAGGATCACTATAAATTCAAGACCAGTCTGGGCTACAAAGTGAGCTTAAGTCCAGCCTAAACTGCATAGCAAGACCCTGTCTCAGAAAGACATAAATAAATAAATAAATAAATAAATTGAATAAAAATAAATAAAAAGGAGACAACACAGATCACATGCAGTGTATTTGCACAAATAATAGCAGAAATTTTTCCAAACATGGTTAAAGAACCTGACATACAGATAAGGGAACCATATAAAACTTCAATTAGCCATAACCAAAATAAATCTACATCTCAATATATAGCAATCAAGATCCTAGAAATTCAGCATAAGAACAGAATATAAAAGCTGCTAGAGAGAAGACACAGACCACCTATAAAGGAAAGCCTATCAGAATCATGGAAGACTTCTCAACACAAACCTTCAAGTCAAGAAGAGCTTGGAGTGAAGTATTTCAAGTACCGAAAGAAAGCCGCTTCCGACCTAGATTGATGAACCCTACACAACTATCTTTCAACGGAGAAATAAGATGCTTCCATGACAAATAACAACTGAAGAACTTTATGACCACCCAACCAACCCTACAGAGAGTGCTGAAAGACTTTCTAGAAAGAGACAAAAATGACAATTCCAAGAACAACGACAGAAAGAAACCTAGAAGCAGGACACCAATTAAACAGAGGGGAAAAATAGGGAACCAACAGCAGAAAGATAACATGACAAAGATAAACCAATATATATCAGTTATAACTATTAATGTAAGTGGCCTCTGTTCACCAATCAAAAGAAACAGACTGACAGAGTGGATCAAGAAACAAAATCCGACATTATGCTGTATACAAGAAACACATTTAACTCAAAAGGAAGTTTATAGACTGAAAGTCAAAGGGTGGAAAACAATACTCCTTGCAACAGAAAAAAGCAGGGGTAGCTATTCCATTTGCAGACAATGTGAACTTCAAACTAAGAATGATCAAAAGTGGTAAAAAAAGGTCACTACATACTTGTTATGGTAAAACTTCAAGAGGAAGAGCTAAAAATCACAAATTTATATGCATGAAATATGGGAGAACCCAACTATGTAAGGCAAATCTTAATAGACATGAAAAATCAAATAAGCAATCATACAGCTGTAACAGGGGATCTTAACAACCCATTGTCTCAAAGAGACAGATCAACAAAACAAAAGATCAACAAAAAATAGCAGAACTGAATAAAACTTGTGATCAAATGGACCTTGCAGATATGTACCAAGGGTTCCACACAACAACACTGGAATGCACATTCTTCTCAGCTGCACATGGGTCGTTACTATAATAGACCATATACTAGCCCACAGAACATGCTTATGTAAATGTAAAGGAATTGAAATAATCCCATGCATATTATGTGACCATAGTGCAGTAAAATTGGAAATGAATGACAAAGCTCCACAAGAACTCCATAAACACATGGAAATTAAATAACACTCTCCAAAACAACCAATGGGTCACAGAAAAAAATAAAGAATAAATTAATCAATATGTACAATTGAACAAAAATGCAAATACAACTTATGGGAACCTGTGGGACACAACAAAAACAGATCTCAGAGGGAAATTTATAGTGGTGCATTCTCACATCAGGAAAACAGAACATACACAAATAAACAACCTAATGCTACACTTCCAGAAAAAGAATAAGTCAAATCCAAAGACCAAAGAAAAGAATTTATAAAACTCAAAGCAGAAATTAACACAATTGAGACTAAGAAAACAATACAAAGAATTTATGAGTCAAAGAGTTGGTTCTTTGAAAGAATAATAAAATTGATAATCCCCTGTCCAATCTTATAAAAAAAAACCCAAAAACTCAATATCATGCAATAAGGCATGAAAAGGGTGAAATCACTACCAATCCTGTGGAAATATAGAAAACCTTCATTACCTACTCTAAAAACCTTTTCTCTCATAGAATCAAAAACACAGAAGAAATGGACAGATTCCTAGAAACATATGAATTAACAAAGCTGGATCAAGAAGATAAAAAACTTCGGAATAGCCCGATATAATTTAAGGAAATTGAAAATGTAGTTAAAAACTTATCAAAAATAAAAGCTCAAGTCCTGATGGATTCACAGCTGAATTCTACAAGAAATTCAGAGATGATTTAATACCAATACTCCTCAAACTCTTTAATGAAACTGAGAGGGAAGCAAATCTCCCTAATTCATTCTGGGATGTGAATATTAACCTGACACCAAAACCAGAGAAAGACCCAACCAAGAAAGAAAATTACAGGCCAGTCTTTCTAATGAACATAAATGCAAAAATACTCAATAAAATACTAGCAAACAGAATGCTGCAAATCATCAAGAAGATTATACAACACACTCAAGTGGAATTCATCACAGTAATGCAGGGAAGGTTCAACATATGCAAATGAATAAATGTAATGCACTGTATTAACAGAGCAAAAGAAAAAATTCACATGATCATCTCAATATATGCACAAAAATCTTTTGATAAAGTCCAATACTTATTCACAGCAAAAACCCTAGAGAAAATTGAAACAGTCTTTACCTCAATCTAATAAAAATGATAACCCAACAGCCGACATCATACTAAATGGTGAAACAGTGAAACCTTTCACTCAAAAATCAGGAAAGAGACATGGTTGTCCACTATCACCACTCCTATTTAATATAGTTCTGGAAATATTACCCAGAGCAATTTGACAAGAGAGAAATAAAAGGAATAAGGATAAGAAAGGAAGGAATTAAATTATCATTATTTGCAGATGACATGATACTCTACATAGAAGACCCCCAAAACTCCACCAACAGACTTCTAGAGTTACAAAGCAAATTCAGCAGTGTAGCTGGGTACAAAGTCTATACTCAAAAGTCAAAAGCATCCCTGTACACAAACAGCAAAGTCACTGAGAGAGAAATTAGGAAACCCACACCCTCCACAATAACTTTTAAAAAATGAAATATTTAGGAATCAATCTGACAAAGGAAGTAAAAGATTTATACACTGAAAATTACAGTACTCTGAAAAAATAAATAGAATAGTAATTCAGCAAATGAAAAGATATCCCTTGCTCATGAATAGGAGGAACCAACTATGAAAATGGCCATACTCCCAAAACTTATACAGATTTAATGCAATCCCAATCAAAATACTGCCAACATCCCACACAGATCTAGACAAAACATTCCTAAAATTCATATGGAGCCATAGGAGACCTTGAATAGCAAAGGCAATCCTGGGCAACAAAGGCAAGGCAGGAGGCATCACAATCTCTGATTTGAAAGTATGATACAAAGCTGCTAAAATAAAATCAGCATGGTACTGACAAAAAAAAAAAGACCTAAGGATCAATGGTATAGAACAGAAGATACAGGCACAGCTACAAACACACTCAGCTACCTTATCTTTGACCAAGGGGCCAAACATGTTCACCAGAAGCAACACAGTCTCTTTAATAAGCGGTGTTAGAAAAACTGGCTTTCTATATGCCAAAGATTTAAACTCGACCCATGAATATCACCATGCATTAAACTAAATTCAAAATGGAACAAAGATCTAAATATTAAGATAGAAACACTAGACCTACTGGAAGAGAAATTAGGTAGAAATCTCGAGGACATAGGGGTAGGCTGAGAGTTCATGACCAAAAACCAAACTACACAGGAAGTACATTGAAGAATCACCAAGTGAGATCTCCTCTTATTAAAAAGCTTTTGCACATCGAATGATATCACCAAAAGGGTAAAAAGAAAACCCAGAGTGAGAAAAGATTTTTGCCAACTCTCCCTCAGATGAAGGACTTTTATCTGGAACATATAAAGAATTGAAAAAAAAAATCATGCCCCTCAAATTTAAAGATTCAATCCTAAAATGGGTGTCTGAGATGATTACACAATTCTCAGGTTAAGAAATACAAATGGAAAACTGATATAAGAAAATAATATTCAACATCCTTAGCCATTTGAGAAGTGCAAATTAAAACAACACTGAGATAACATCTCACTCCAGAAAGAATGACTAACATCAAGAAATTAACCAATAACAAATGCTGCAGGGCTGTGCGGGAAAAGGAACACTTCTCCAATGTTGGTAGTATTGTAGACTTGTACAAACACTGTGGAAATCAGTATGTGGATTCCTCAAAAAACTGGAATTAGAGGTTCAATTCAACCCAGATATTCCCCTTCTGGGTATTTTCTCAGAAGAATTGGAAACATCATACCACAGCAATATATGTACACCCATGTTTTTAGTAGCACAATTTGTAATAGCTAAATCTTGGAAACAACCCAAATTCCCATCAATTTAGGAATAGATAAAAAGATATGGTATTTTTATATGGTGAGAATGCTACTCAGCCATTAAGAATGATAAACTCGAGGCTTCTATAGGTAAATGAATGCAACTAGAAACCATATTCATAAGTAAAATAAATCAGAGTTGCATGTGTAAACACCATATTGTCTTGGTAGTGTAAGAAACTGAAAGAGTAAATAAGTTCTAAAAGTTACAATAGATATAGTAAAATTGAATGAAACTGCTCAAAGAGAAATTATTTATTGTTTGATCAGTCTTGCATGCCTGTATCTGGTAGCCTGAGCAATTACTTTGAGGATAACAATATGCAATATGATAACCACTGTTAAATTCCTATCACCTTGTTTTGAAATCCTCTATCGCCATTATTTTTTTTTTTGTCGTTGTGGTGGTGGTGTTTTCGTTGTCATTTTGCTTTTGTTGTTTTTTAATTGTTTGTTTGCTTCTTGACTTTCCAGTTTTTTTTCTCTTTGAAAAAAAATGATAAAGCAGTATACTTGAGGTGAAATCAATGAGAAAGTGCCAATTTTTCCCTGGTCTCTAAGACTGTTTCCTTGGGTCTGTCTCCAAAAAGTGTTGCTGATGACAAGCCAAGGCAACCAGTGACAGAATGTCTCAGAGTTACAGTATATTTATCCATTTAGGACAGACAAACTCAGATTGAGATAATAGCTGCTGCCTGTACACTGGTCATCAAAGCCCTTGAGAAAATATTGAGAGACAGAGAAAAACAGAAGTAAATTAAACATTGAGGAAATATCACTTTTGATGAGGCTATCAATATTACCAAAAAATGCATTGCAGACCTTTAGCCACAAAATTATCTGGGACCATTAAAGAGGTTCTGGGGACTGACCGCTTACTTCAGTAAAGAATTATTTGACTGCATCAGCAAACAATTATTACATTTCCCTGGAAATTTTTGTTCAATACATCTGCCTTGGGATATAAACAAACATTAGATAAAGTTTGATATTGTTTATGTAAATTTTGATACAATACTAGTTAATCATAAATAATAAAACTTATTTTATCTAGTGGTCTTTGAGGTAATACGTAATGCATTGAGTATGTAAATCATCAGAAAGTGAAAGTGATGGGGGAAATCAGCACAAAGAGGAAATAAAATAGTCACACTAATTCGACAATAACTTATACAATAGCACAGTACGATCACATTTACCATTTCTATGTTAATAAATACTGCACATGAAACAAATATTCAGAAAGCAAATTTATTTCAAAACGTTTCAGGAAACATGTATCATCACAATTCTGAAGACCTAGTTCCCTAACAGCTATGAGAAAATGAGTGGAACTAAATGGTTATTGAATGCGGATATAATTTTAGAATTACAACAGAAAATTACAAATAAAGTTTTAATTTTGTGTAATACATATGATTTATACTAATGACAACACTCGAAATAATCTAACAAACATATACATTAAAATGTATTTTGAGTACATATAAAATAGTATAGGAGAGTAGAAATATTAGAATGGAAATTTATTAATAGATTACTTTATATTCCCTTCCAATGTTAAGAATTGTTTCTATAGTACCACCCACAAATGGTAGACAACTGCTTAAGCCAGTAAAATACCTCACTGTTCCGCTAAGATGTTTGTTTTGTACACCTGAGGCATAAGAGAAACCTTGCCTTCTGATTAATTAGAATCTACTTTCTTGGAAGTTGTTTTTTTTAGTCCAACTTTCGGTCAGTGAAGCTTCAAAGAACTAGTTTAATTGAAATTTGCACAAAAATGATCGCTTCATTAACAATTTTAACATAAATATTAAATAAGAATTTTCTTACCTGAATATTTTTTATGTGAAAACAGATCCTCTACACAGGATTTGCTGAGGGATTCAGAGAAAAATAGTCTAAGTCTTGTAGTTGAACTTACATCTCAAGGATATATAAATAGTTAGAAGGACAAAAGAGGAAAAATATTAGTGAAGATTTCTTTGGAGGAATTTGAAGGGGTGTCAGGCATTCTACTATTTCCATTGCCATTTCTCTGTTTTCATCAACACAATTCAAGCCAAAGAGGAGGAGGAGAAGGAGGAGGAGGAGGAGAAGGAGGAGGAGGAGGAGGAGGAGGAGGAGGTAGTATTGCTAGAGATGTCTCAGAGTAACTTGAAATGCATTCCCTGGAGTTAGAACAGTATTTAGCAAGGCACGAAACTAAAGGTGTCAGTTCTTAGTCGGAGAGACAGAGCTCCAGTGGATAAAGGTATATCTCACTGAAGGTGATGAGAAAATGAAAGTGTCCCAAGGACCAGAAGGAATGCACAAAAGGGAGCTGGACTTGGAATATTTCAAGTTGTGTCTGCCATGGCTGAGTGAAACCCAAATAGTTGAGGTTTGGCACTGGTAGAAGCAAGAGCTGAGAAGACAGCAGTAAGTGACCAGCTGGAAGGGACATCTCTCATTCTAAGACAAGCTATATTGTGGTGGGTTTTGGAAGAACTGTCTCTAAAAAAAGCAGCAGACATACTTGTGGTAGATTGATCGTAATAAGGTTCCCAGTCCAATCTGTTTGCAATGTGACATTGAAGCAATAGAAAAGTATTTCTTTCTCCAATCTTTGAGAACAGGCTGGTCTTGTCACTTGCCTTGACTTGTGTAGGTTCCCAGTTTAGGGTTCAAGACAATCTGCATGCTGTTGCTGCTCCTCTTCTTCCACTTTTAACTTTTTCATTTTCTTCTTCTCTTTCAAGCCTAACCTAGAGACCAAGATGAATCTATAAATTGGGCAAAGGGTTCAGATTTTGATTTAAGTTGGAGTGGACTTTTAATTTCTGAAGTTTATACTGTTCACAACTAAGGTGACTAATGAACAACATGAGAAGTGTTCATGTGGGAAAAGCTGTTAAATACAACCAACACAGATACGATATAGGACATCTGAACACACTGATATAGGAAAAATGAAGTTATTTTACAAATTTCAATTAACTGAATCCAATTTACTCAAGAAATTACCTATGTGCATTTGTAGTTTTCAATATCAATCTGTAATAAATAGAATATTTTGACATGTTCCCATCTTTCTTTTTCTTTTCTATTTATATTATTTTAAAAGTTATATATAAACATATGAAATTCTGTATCTTAATGAAGTATCATGTGATACCTTGATACATGTATCTGTTTTGTAATGTTTAAATGAAGATGAACGTATCTTTCTCTTCAAATATTTGTCATTTAATTATGGTGAAAACTTTCAAAATCCTTTTTTCTGATGTTTTGAAACATTTAGTACATTATTGCTATTTTATTGTCTATATATGTAGTTACAGCATGATGCTATCAGATACATATAAATTGCAAAGTGGTTACTATAGTAAAGTAGATTAATGTACTTATTCACATTGCTAATTTTTTATGACAAGAGTGGATAAAGTCTAGCTATTTAACAAAAATTCCCAATTAAGTACAGGTTTTGGTCCTCATGTTGTACAATAGGTCTCTAAACTTGTTCACTCCATATGTCTTCTACTTTGTTTTCTTTTACCTATGTCTCCCAAAATATGAAACTCCACCTGTAAAGTTCTTGCTAGAAATATAGTATTATTTTAAGACATACCAGTTACTGTAGGGCTATCATTTTATCATATTTGGAACATTTGTTCATATTAATATATTTTTGATCAACCACATATTCAACCATACCTCCACAGAATAGCTAAATAAACTCTTTCTGTAGGAAAACCACAGTACCATAGTTCACCGTCTTCCATTTTATTTTCTCCGAAATTACAAAAAATAATGATAGAAAAAGTATACTATAATCTTTGTTTATGACTGCTGTTTACTATTTTTGTGAACTTAGGTAAGTGATTAAGGCATTAAATCTCCATTTTTTCATCTGTTTGGTTGAATAATAATGCCTACTTCAAAAGTTCCTGAAGAAATTAACCAGCTTTATGTCTGTGTGTGTGTGCATGTATGCTTGTGACAGCCTCTGGAAATAGTAAGCAATTAATGCATAAATATATTATCATGATATGTTATAATTGATATTTCATTTAGCACTTCTCTTCATATTTTTAATCCTTTTTTTCTTTTAAATCATGTATGTTTATAAAGAACTTTACTGCTTCTAAAGTCTATTCACAAATGATGTTTAATTTGAACCTTTTAGTAATGCCTTGGCCAAAGCTATCTTTATGAATAAAAACAGCATCACAAGAAGTCAAGTGACTTCTCTAGATTCACTAAATATAAGTAGTACCATCAGAGCACTAGCCAAGATCTTCTGATTCATAGACAAGTTCTTTATTTTAAATTTAGTACCTCTCTATTGCTTTTTTCTTCTTTTCTTGTGTGTGTGTGTGACTTATGTCTTAATTTTTATTGGGATAAGGACTTTTAGTGTCACAATCATCTATTAAGCATCACTGTGAACAAGTTGTCTTTGACTTTACAGTGTGATTAGAGGTTTCGACCATAAATTTTCAGAGTAATCTCTGCCCCCAATGCCTTAGGCAAATTATGTGAATACATGGAAAACATAATCATGTAGATGTTTGTTTCATGTGGTTTATAGCTAGGATATTGGGAAAATGAGAGAAGTTAAATAACTTTATGTCTTTGCTTTGGGTTTTGAGAAAATAAAAACACCTTTTCAACTCCTATCCTCTTCTAAAGTATTGCATTTTAAGTTCAGAAAAATTCCAATGTATCTCCTAGTTGCAAAATAAATATTTAGAAAAGAAATAAAATAATTATTTTGTATTACTGGATTCAAGCATGTCTATACTCTGAATCAGTCATTTCACACCTGTAGTGAACTGCCCTGCATAGTTTTGCATGCCCAGGTGTTATGTCTAAAAGAAAGTTTTAATCTCTTTGAGGGCAGAACAATGTTTGTCATGGTTCTATCTTTCAGGTCATGTAGTGTGGTTCTTAAGGAATCATTTCAATTATTATTGTTGTTGCTGTTCTTTGTTTTCTACTTGCTGATTCTTCACAGAGAAGTTGAATTAGACTGTGCTTATGTTTTAAATCTCAAAGCCAGAAAATTTGATTTTTTTCACTTTCTTTCTTTCTTTTATCAAATGTTTGACTCTGTCTGCTTGCTGTAGCACCTTTACACTACTTTCTAATGACAGCACCATCTACCTCTGATCTTGTGTTTACTCTCCTACCTACAAGAGTTTGAACAAGAGGGAAAGAGTTCTATTTGGATTTGTGTCACACCAGTGAAAGAAGTCATTTGGAAACTTCCTGAATCTTGCCACTTAAATAACTTTCCTTCATGTCTAGGGCAAACTCTTCCTGTTAGAATGAATTTCTTATTTTTCATAAGAAGTGGACACTGTTTGTACTTATTTATCTCTAAGAATTCACCTGAGCAAAACTGTGCTTATGCTATCTGCAAAATTGATGACTTGTGCAATAGCATATACATGATATTTTACACTCTGCCTGAGCTAAATTAAAGAAAAATTTTTCAGCTACAAAATAAGCATTGAAGTGCGAGCAACTTCCATTAGCATCACTGATAAAAAACACTTGCCTTTACATGCTATTAGTATTTACATTCAAATCCAACATTTCCTGTCTACATCTTTAAATTTATCATCTATGAAAAAGTAAGTGAGACAACTGTTCTTTCTGCTTAAGACATGGTTTATTTTTATGAGGATCGGGTAAGATTATGTGTGGCCAAGTCTTAGGGTAACACAGAATACGTACTCCAAATCTGATGGTAGATAACAGCCTGGCCCTGCAAATATTTTACAAAATAACCCCCTCTCTAATGCTGCCCTTCAATTCTTGGTCTATGAGAAATTGGGACAGAATTAGATGGGAAAAATACATTTCCAGTTTTAAAGATCTTGTGTCCATAAGATATAGCATCTGTCTAAATAATGGATTTCTTTACAATCCCAGGAGCAATCTTGCATATTACTTTGGTTCTACTTCAGTACCCAGCTATTTTGTATCTTTCCAGGTTGTTAGTCAAATCATTACACTGACTATCAAGTTCTGATTAATCTGGATTTCGCTAATTACCCCACAATTACATGGAATGGACTAAACTACTTTTTGCGTTCTTTTACAATAGATTTCATTTCAGTTTCCATACCCATTGCAGACATGCTTGCTTCCCTGATGACTCTTCCATGGGAAGGGCAATCAGGAATGGTATTTTAATTCTTGTCCATATAGTTTTTTCTTTCAGGTAAATATTTTGCTTTAAGGAATGAGAGGTGTGTTTAAGGAAAAAAAAATACTGAAAGAAACAAAGAGTCAGGCCTGTGCGACGTCTCCAGTGATGTGACTGGAGAGAGATAGGTGCAGGCAGATTACACTCAGTAGAACAAAATAAGTGCTAATGGTCAAGCTCTTACCCCAGTTCTAAACCTACACATTTCTGATGATTATCTTCCAAGAGGCAACACTGCCACCTGGCTGTATAAGATAGAGAAACCATGGATACTTTCTTTTTCTTACCAAAACATGATACGAATACTCCTTGATTTTTCTATTTTTCAGGCAGAATTTGGAATTCAGGAAGGTTTCTGTGGTATCCCCAGTAACACAATGATACAGAATCAAATTGAAATAATCGAAAAAAATCTTAAGACCCATACAAACCTTGGTATAATGTTATCGAAAATGAAACCCAAAATCGAATCACAAAGGTAAAGTTGTAATATAGATCTCTGGCATGCTTATTCATTATGATTCCAGTATTCTGTTAATTGCCACCAAAATCCAAGTTAGTAGTAATGTGCATATATATATTAGGCTGATTAGGTGATTAGGGCTGGCATTTTTGATCTCTAGTTTTCAAGGCTGATTATTTTCTGGTTGGGTCTTATTTGGGGGAAAACATGGTATGTAAATTGGGCCCTTTTGCAGCATATGGATGTTTGTGCTGATGTGCTGTTTTTTTGTTTGTTTTTATGGGTGGGATCTGCACCTACATCTTATTCAGTTCCCATTGGAACTCTACTTTCACTTCTCCAGTCTCTGAGCAAAGGTGCAGATTGATGACAAGAGCACCAGTTTCCCATTAAGATTGCCCTACAGAGAGGACACAAGGAGAAATTCCAATGTGCTGCTGCTGCTATTTGACAGCTGTCTACCATTTAAACCCTTGCACTGTGACTCTAGGCTTAGCACTGAACACATTAGAACAGTTGCACTAAGCCTGATAATTAGATGTCAAGTCCCAATAATAAGTCCTTTACTATATCTCATTTTCAGTGCTTCTATTTCTTGCATCGAAACCTGACTAACCCACTTCTCATATTTATGTTATTAATTAATTTAATGAGAGAGTAGGCGGCATTAAAACCCTATAACTGAAGTAGGTTAAGTATTTCGAGACTGAGATATGAATAACCTAAGGTGATGACCTAAGAAGAAATGCAACTGAGCAGGAATGAACAGCCCTAAATTAAACCTAGTTTTATTTTATTTTATTTTATTTCATTTTTATTTATGCAAAGAAGAAAAAAGGAAAAAGACATATATAACAAAGACAACAAGCAAAAGAGACAAAAAAACGACTAGAGTAAATATACAACAGTAACACTGCAGGTTTACAAAACCGGATGATAGAAACTTGACAATGGTTGCAATGTTGTGTATCGTTATCTGTAAAATGGTTATTTACATTAACAGATATAGACATGTAAAATTGATCCAATCACATGAGTATCAATTGTTCTTTCTCAATAACGAATACATTCAGCAATGTGTTCATTTTAGTTATCTTACATATACATATATACAGGTTTATATCTTTTCCTCTTTACTTCTCTCTTTCCACCTTTTCCCTTCCCAATTACTTTTGCTCTTTGAGCTGTTTTTTACCTTTACGTAGTATTTATTATAGATTTTGGATCACATATACTTTTCCATTTCTTACACTAGGGAGACAATACGGTATTTACACATGTGGTTTTGATTTATCTCACTTATGAGTATGGTCTCAAGTTGTGACCATTTACTTACAAAAATCTCAATGCAATCTTTCTTAATAGCTGAGTAGTACTCCATTGTATAAAAATGCCACATCTGTTTTATCCATTCCTTGATAGATGGGCATTTGGGTTGTTTCCAAGATCTAGCTATTACAAATTGGGTTGCTATAAACATGGGTGCACAGATATCACTGTGGTATGATGTTTTCAATTCTTCTGGGAAAATGCCCAAAAGAGGGATAGCTGGGTTGAATGGGATCTCTAATCCTAGCTTCTTGAGGAATCTTCACACTGACTTCCACAGTGGCTGCACCAGTCTACACTCCCACCAGCAGTGCAGAAGAGTTCCTTTTTCCCAAAGCCCCTCCAGCATTTGTTCTTGGTTGATTTTTTAATCTTGGCCATTTTTTCTGGAGTGAGATGGAATCTCAGCATTGTTTTAATTTGCATTTCCCGAATGACCATTGATGTTGAACATTTTTTCATATATTTATTTGCCGTTTGTATTTCTTTCTCTGAGAAGTGTGTATTCATCTCAGACGCCCATTTTTGGATTGGGTCCTTGAATTTTAGGGGCCTGATTTCTTTTAATTCTTTATATGTTTTAGATAGAAGTCCTTTGTCTGATGGACAATTGGCTAAGATGTTTTCCCAGTTCGTGGGTTTTCTTTTCACTCTGTTGGAGATTTCCTTTGACATGCAAAAACTTTTTAGTAGGATGAGATCCCACGTGTTGATTCTGGGAAGTGTTTCCCCTGCAGTCTGATTTTTGTTCATGAACTCTCTGCCTACTCCTATGTCATCGAGATTTTTACCTACTCTGTCTTCTAGTAGGTTTAGTGTCTCTTTTTATATTCAGATCTTTGATTCATTCTGACTTTATTTTAGTGCATGGTGATAGACATGGATCTAGTTTTAGTTTATGGCATATAGAAAGCCAGTTTTTCCAGCACCATTTGTTAAAGAGGCTGTCTTTCTTCCAATGTACATATTTGGCCCCTTTGTCAAAGATGAGGTGGCTAAGTGTGTTTGTAGTTGTGGCTGTATCTTCTAATCTATTCCACTGATCTTCAGGTCTGTTTTGATTCCAGTACCATGCTGTTTTTATCACAGTAAATTTGGAGTATAGTTTCAAGTCGGGGATTGTGATGCCTCCTGCCTTCCCTTTGTTGCCCAGAATTGCCTTTGCTATTCTAGGTCTTTTCTGGTTCCAGATGAATTTCAGGAATGCTTTCTCTAGCTCTGTGAGGTAGGCAAGTGGCATTTTGATTGGAATTGCATTAAATCTGTATAATAATTTTGGGAGAATGGCCATTTTCATGATGCTTGTTTTTCCTATCCATGAACAGGGAATATCTTTCCATTTTCTGAAATCTTCTTTGATTTCCTTCTTTAATGTAATTTTCACTGTATAGATTTTTACTTCCTTTGTTAGATTGATTCCTAAGTATTTCATTTTTTTGAATGTTATAGTGAAGGGTGTGGTTTCCATTATTTCTCTCTCAGTGACTTCGTTGTTTGTGTACAAGAACGCTATTGATTTTTGAGTGTTCACCTTGTATCCAGCTGCATTACTAAATTTAGTTATTACTTTTAAAAGTCTTCTAATGGATTTTTGGGGGTCTTCTATGTAGAATATCATATCGTCTTCAAATAATTATAATTTCACTTTTTCCTTTCCTATCCTTATTCCCTTTTTTTCTTTCTCTTGTCTAATTGCTCTCGCTAATATTTCCAGAACTATATTGAACAGGAGTGGTGATAATGGACATCCTTGTCTTGTTCCTGATTTTAGGTTGAAAGTTTGCAGTTTTTCTCCATTTTGTAAGATGCTGGCTGCTGATTTATGATATATGGATTTTATCAGGTTGAGGTAGAGACCATCTGTTCTGATTTTCTGTAGGGTTTTATCATGAATGGGTGCTGGATTTTGTCGAAAGCTTTTTCTGCATCTATTGAGATGATCATGTGGTTCTTGTCCTTGGTCCTGTTGATATGGTGTATTACATGTATTGATTTGCGTATGTTGAACCATCCCTGCATTCCTGGGATGAATCCCACTTGATCATGGTGTATAATCTTTCTGATAACTTGCTGTATTCTATTTGCCAGTATTTTATTGAGGATTTTTGCCTCCATGTTCATTAGGGAGATTGGCCTGTCATTTTCTTTTTTGGTTGGGTCTTTCTCTGGTTTTGGTATTAGGGTAATACTTGTTTCCAGGAATGAGTTAGGGAGACTTGCTTCCCTTTCAATTTCATTGAAGAGTTTGAGGAGTGTTGGCATTAAGTCTTCCCTAAATTTCTTATAGAATTCAGCAGTGAATCCATCAGGGTCCGGGCTTTTCTTTGTTGGTAGGGTC
>RJWM01005839.1:0-88668 GCA_004363535.1 Dasyprocta punctata | reverse complement strand
GAAATAGTTGTCCATATCTTTACACACAGTGAATTCAAACAAAACACAATAGTATAAAACCAATAAAAACAGAAGAATGAAAGCATTACAGGCCTTCAAAACCAGACAATAGGAAAATCAACAATGGCTACTGTAATGTCTCTTGCTCTCTCCAAAATAGCTGTCCACGCTTTCACACATATTGAATTCAAACAATACAAAACAGACTAAAACCAATCAAAACAAAGAATAAAGGCATTATTGGATTTCACACCAAGATGATAGGAAGTCAGCAATGGCTACCATAATGTCTCGTTTTCTTCAAAGTAGCTGTTCATACCATCACTGGTAAAAAAAAAAATCAGTTCTTGTAAACTCTTTAGGAGAAGTTCTAGGCTTGTATAAGCCTATACGTGTACATCTATCCTTTCTATATTAGAGGAAAAGACAGAACAAAACATCACAAATTACAAGAAAAACAAGAAACAAAAGAGACTAATAAATAGCAATAACAAAGAGCCCAAAGCAATAACAATACAGGCTTGCAAAACAAGGTGGTAGGAACGTAACTAAGGTTGTTATTTTGCATAGTTATCTTCAAAAGACTTACTCAGATTACCATATATAAACATGCAAAATTGATCTAATCCTATGAAAGTTAACTGTTTTGTTCCAAGAACTAATACAATTAGTAATGCAATCATCTTAGCTATCTTAAGTGTATATGTACAAATTTATATCTTTTTTCTTTTCTCTTCCTTCTTTTCTCCTTTTCCCTGAGTTATTTTTCCCCTTTGGGCAGTTTGTTACCCTTCAACAATATTTACTGAAGATTTTCTATCTTACTTACTCTTTTAGTTTCTTACACTAGGGAGACAATACGGTATTTCCACATGTGAGTTTGATTTATTTCACTTATGAGTATGACCTCAAGTCACATCCATTTATCTATAAAAGCCTAAATGTGATTCTTCTTTATAGCTGACTGGTACTCCATTGTATAAAAATACTACATATTTTTTTTAATCCATTCCTCAGTTGATGGGCATTTAGGTTTTTTCCAAGATTTGGCTATTACAAATTGTGCTGCTACAAACATGGATGCGCAAATATCACTTTGATATTATGTTTTCAACTCTTCTGGGAATATGCCGAGAAGTGGAATAGCTGGGTCAAATGGGGCTTCCAATCCCAGGTTTTTGAAGAACCTTCAGACTGATTTCCACAGTGGCTGCACCAGTCTACACTCTCACCAGCAGTGGAGAAGAGTTCCTTTTCCCCACAGCCTCTCCAGCATTTGTTACTGGTGTTTTCCTTGATCCTGGCCATTCTTTCTGGAGCGAGATGGAATCTCAGTGTTGTTTTAGTTTGCATTTCTCTAATGACCAATAATGCCGAACATTTTTTCATGTATTTATTTGTCATTTGTATTTCTTCAGCTGAGAAGTGTGTATTCATTTCAGATGCCCATTTTTGGATTGGGTCTTTGAATTTTGGGGGTCTGATTTTTTTTAATTCTTTATATGTTCTAGATAGAAGTCCTTTGTCTGAGGGATAGTTGACTAAGACTTTTTCCCAATTCATGGGATTACTTTTCACTCTGTTAGAGACTTTTTTTGACATGCGAAAACTTTTTAATGAATTGAGGTCCCAGTTACAGATTGTTGGAAGTATTTCCTGTGCAGTTTGATTTTTGCTCATGAATTCTCTGCCTGCTCCTATGTCTTCAGGATTTCTACCTACTTTGTCTTCCAGCAGATTTAGTGTTTCTGTTTTAATATTGAGATCTTTGATCCATTTTGACTTTAGTTTAGTGCATGGTGATAGGCATGGGTCTAGTTTTGATTTTCAGCATATGGAAAGTCAGTTTTTCTAGCACCACTTATTGAAGATGTTATCTTTCTTCCAGTGAACATATTTGGCCCCTTTGTCAAAGATAAGGTGGCTGAGTGTGTTTGTAGTTGTGGTTGTATCATTTAATCTATTCCATTGATCTTCAGGTGTGTTTTTATTCCAGTACCATGTGAATTTTATCACAGTAGCTTTGTAGTATAACTTTAAATCAGGGATTGTGATGCCTTCTGCCTTGTCTTTGTTGCCCAGAATTGCCTTTGCTATTCTAGGTCTCTTCTGGTTCCAAATGAAATTTAGAAATGATTTCTCTAGAACTGTGAGTTATGCTAATGTTATTTTGCTTGGAATTGCATTAAATCTGTATAACAATTTTGGGGGAATATCCATTTTCACAATGTTTGTTCTTCCTATCCATGAACAAGGAATATCTTTACGTTTTCTGAGATTGTCTTTGACTTCTTTTTCCAGAGTATTGAAATTGTCACTGAATAGATCTTTTACATCCTTTGTTAGATTGATTCCTAAATATTTCATTTTTTTGGATACTATTATGAAGGGCGTGGCTTCTCTTATTTCTCTCTTAGTGAGTTTGCTGTTTGTGTACAGGAATGTGATTGATTTTTGAGTGTTGACCTTGTATCCAGTTACATTACTGAATTTGGTTATTACACCTAGAAGTCTTTCAATGGAGTTTTGGGCGTCTTCTATGTAGAGCATCATGTTATCTGCTAATAATGTTAATTTAACTTTTTCTTTTTCTATCCTTATTCCTTTTATTTCTCTCTTGTCTAATTGCTCTGGCTAATATTTCCAAAAGTATATTAAATAGGAGTGGTGATAATGGGCATCCTTGCCTTGTTCCTGATTTTAGAGTAAAAGTTTTCAGTTTTTGACTATTTCCTATGATGTGGGCTGTTGGTTTGTCATAGATGACTTTTATCAGGTTGAGGTAAAGGCCATCTATTCTGATTTTCCATAGGGTTCTTATCATGAATTTGTGCTGGATTTTATCCAAAGCTTTTCTGCATCTATTAAAATGATCATGTGATTCTTATCATTGGCTCTATTGATATGGTGTATTATGTTTATTGATTTGCCTATGTTGAACCATCTCTGCATTCCTGGGATGAATCCCACTTGGTCATGGTGTATAATCTTCTTGATGACTTGCTGCATTGTGTTTTCCAGTATTTTATTGAGAATTTTTACATCTATGTTCATTAGGGAGATTGGCCTGTAGTTCTTTTTTGGTTGGAACTTTCTCTGTTTTTGGTATGAGGGTAATGCTAGCTTCCAGGAATGAGTTAGGGAGAATTGCTTTCCTTTCAATTTCATTGAAGAGTTTGAGAAGTGTTGGCATTAAGTCTTCCTTGAATTTCTTGTAGAATTCAGCTGTGATTCCATCAGTGCCTGGGCTTTTCTTTGTTGATAAGGTTTTGATTACATTTTCAATTTCATTATTTGAGAATGGGTTATTCAGAGTTTTACATCTTCTTGATCCAGTTTTGGTAATTCATAGGTTTCTAGGAATTTGCCCATTTCTTCTGCGTTATCAAACCTATGAGAGTAAAGGTTTTCCAGGTAGGTATTGATGATCTTCTGTATTTCCTCAGGGTCTGTAGTGATTTCACCCTTTTCATTCCTCATTTCATGAATTTGAGTTTTTTCTTTCCTTTTTTAAACAAGATTGGCTAGGGGCTTATCGATTTTATTTAGTCTTTCAAAGAACCAATTCTTTGATTTGTTAATTCTTTTTTTTTTTTTGTCTCTATTGCATTGATTTCTGCTCGGATCTTTATAATTTTCTCCCTTCTTTTGGCTTTGGGCTTGATTTGCTCTTCTTTTTCTAGATGTTTGAGGTATAGCATCAGGTTGTTTATTTTTGTTTGTTCTGTTCTTCTGATATGGGAATTCACCACAATAAATTTCCCTCCACAGACTGCTTACATTGTATCCCACAGGTTCGGGTTAATTGTACTTGTATTTTCATTTGCTTGTAGATATTTTTTAATTTCTTCTTTAATTTCCTCTGTGAGCCATTTTTTTGTTGAGGAGTGCATTATTTAATTTCCATGTGTTTATGGAGTTTTTGCAGCTTCTTTCATCATTAATTTCTAGTTTCATGGCACTATAATCAGATAATATGCAAGGAATAATTTCAATTCTTTTGCATTTATTTATGCATGTTCTATGGGCTAGTATATGATCTATTTTAGAGAACGTACCATGTGCAGCTGAGAAGAATGTATATTCTAATGTGTGGAACACTCTGTACATGTCTACTAAGTCCATTTGTTCACAAGTTTGATTCAGTTCTGCTATTTCTTTGCTGATTTTCTGTCTATTTTATCTGTCTCTTTGTGTTAATGGGGTGTTAAGGTCTCCTGTTATAATTGCGTTAATGCTTATTTGATTTTTCATTTCTATTAATATTTGTTTTATATAGCTGGGTGTTCCCATATTTGGTGCATATATATTTATGATTGTTATCCTTTCCTCATAAAGTTTTCCCCTAACTAGTATGTAGTAACCTTCTTTATCTCTTTTGATCATTCTTGGTTTGAAGTTCACATTGTCTGCAAACAGAATAGCTACCCCTGCTTTTTTTGGGGTTCCTATTGCATGTTTTCCAACCTTTGTTCTCAGTGTATGAATTTCCTTTTGGGTTAGATGGGTTTCTTGTACACAGTATATGGTTAGATGCTGTTTCTTGATCCATTCTGCCAGTCTGTTTCTTTTAATTGGTGAATTGAGACCATTTACTTTCATGGTTATAAGTGATATATATTGACTTATTTTTGTCATGTTATCTTTCTGCTGTTGGTTCTTTACCTTTCCCTTCTGTTTAATTGTTTGCCTTGACTAGTGGTTTTTTTCTGTTGATGTTCCTGAAGCCATAGTTATTTTTATGCCTATCTAGAATATCTTTCAGTATTCTTTGCAGGGTTGGTTTGGCGTTCATGAAGTTAAGTTGTTCTTTGTCATGGAAGCATCTTATTTCTTCACGAATTTTGAAGGACAGTTTTTCAGGGTACATCAATCTGGGTTGGAAGTAATTTTCCTCTAGGATTTGAAATACCTCACTCCATGCTCTTCTTGATATCATTTTGTGTTGAGAAGTTTACTGTGATTCTGATGGGCTTTCCCCTATAGGTGATCTGTCTCTTTCCTCTAACACCTTCTAATATCCTCTTATGTTGAATTTCTGGGATGTTGATTATTAAATGTCTGGGTGCAGATTTATTTTGGTTATGGCTAATTGGAGTTCTATATATTTCACTTATCTATTATGTCAGTTTCCTTTCCCATGTTTGGGAAATTTTCAGCTATTATTTCTGTAAATAGTCTTTTTTTAAAACTATTTGATTGTCACCTTCTTTTTCATGTACACCTATCAACCTTATATTGTTTTTCTTTGCATCATCTTGCAACTGTTGAATTGTTACTTCCTGATTCCTTCTTATTTTTGAAAGATCTTTCCTTTCCTGGTAACTAGTTGCAATCTTGTCTTCAGGGTCTGAAAGTCTTATCTTCACATTCATTGAGGTGGTTTTGCCAGCTTTCGATGGAGTTTTTGATTTGCTGGAAATCTCTTTGAATCTGTTTCATGTGCTCTGTGTCTTTCTTATATTGTTCATTCAAGATTTCTATCTTTTTGTAGTGCTCCTCAATATTTTTCACTATGTCTCCTTTAGATTTGTTCAGCATTTCTTTAATTACATTTATCATTTCTTCTTTTACCTGGGAGATTATTTCTGATCTGAGTTCCTGCACAGCTTCATGGAGTTGTTTCTTTACTTTAGTTGCTATCATTTCATAAGTTTCAGGTGTATGACTTACATTTACTTCTATGTTCATGTCTCATAGGCTTTTCTGAGATAGGCTGGAGGTTTGAGATTGCATTTTGCTCTTGTGTTTTGTCATTTTCCTGTATTCCCAAAATGGTTGGGCACACTGGGTGGTTCTCTACCAGGTTCCAATTGATGTGCCAAGCTTGTATGGCTGGATGTGTTTGCTGTGCAGGGATTTGGGTCATGCCCAAGAAAAACTCTTTATATTCAAGCACCTTGATCAAATTTTGTCTCTACTCCCTCAAAAAAAGAGAAACAAATTATCAAAATGATAATACACTCAGCTTATCCTTGCCGTGGAGAAACACTTTTTTTTTTTAAATTTTCTTCTTAGCTGATCATCTTAGGAGATCCTAAAAGGGGGGATGCTTTCCTGTGCAAATTTCTGCATCTGGGGTGGCATCTGGAAAAAGAGACTTAAACTGCAGGTTTATAATCTTATTTTGCAGTTTTTGTAGAAAGTAAGTTAGCTTTATTTATACCTGCTTTCAAAAAATAAACACTCAAGCAACCCTGATGACAATAAACCAGATGGAATAAAAAATTTACATATCTGCAGAGGAATCTGCCAAGAAGCAAAAGCATAAGAAATGATTAACTATTTTACAGAGGTTGCCTTATTTTAACATGTATGAAATGCCCATGTTTTGATTGAATTTAGCCTATTTTGCCTTCAAATTTGTATTATTCAGGAAAAGCATAGTAATTTTTGAATAAAAATGGAAAACTTAGAGTGAAAGGAATTCACTCATGTTGAGTCCTTTTATTTTTCTAAAAAAAATCTTAAATCCTTGTAATGCAATTTCTTTGATCTATTCACTCTAGACAGCCAGATAAAATAGCACAATTATCTTCCTGGAAGAATGTAACTATGGCCATTTGACTTCTGCATGTGGTTCTCTAAATTTCATGTTTTATTCACAAACATGCTTGCAATAGAGGCATTCAAATAGGTACCTATAACTATGTTACAATCAGTGTTGTAAAACTAGCTCTGGTTTTGTGGAAAGTACAGATCCCCTGCACTTCAGCAGGCCACTGTATGCATTTGCTTGTTTTCATTTCCTATGCTTAATCAGCTTCACACCCTTATCTTTACTTGATGTTTCCTCAGGTGTCAATCCATCCACTTCAGCAGAAGGGACACGTCTCTAACCACCATGTTCTTTCTCATATTAAAGTTATGTATATTTCTGCCATTGTTCTTCTGGCTACAACTCATAGAGAATCATTCTTCTTATTCAGTTATAGTCTAAATTTAACCCCAGGATTCATATAGACTGCATTTTTATTAACACCAAGAATTAAGACCCCATTCTCTGTATCTAGAATGATTATTTCCATTATAGTTAATCTTAATGAAATTTATTAAAAACATACTATTAAACTATTTTTTCTTCTTTGCCTGTATGATTTTCTTAAAGGGAAGAAGCTTAGGATAGTGATAAATTTAGGAGAAACTATATATCAATTAAATCTTTTACAGAAGGAGATAGAGGAGAGGAAGAGAAAGGGAGAGAGAAAGAAAGGAGAAAGAAAAAAGAAAGAAGTCAAAATGTAGGATGCTTTGTTTTATTGCAGTTACAGTAGGGTATATTCAAGTGTAATTTAGGTTTTGCTGTAGAGACTGAAGTTTAGACAATACTACTTGTGAGATATACATGAGAATAATGAGATTAAAGTGAGAAATGATTTTCAGGTAATATGCATGAAAATGAATGATAAAAGTTAAGTATGTTTCCATCAATTACTTTTGGAAAGGTTTGTGGAGGAGCTTGAAAGGAATTTGTAGCAAAAACAAAGTAGTATGTTTAGAAAGAGAAGAATTTGTGTTTTACAAAAAAGAATTGACTTAACCCTAAAGCTAAGCAAGTGAAATTTTGAGGTTTTCAACCTTGTTTGACCACCCTTTGGCTGAAATATATGTAAGTAACATACCATGCAGTTGCAGTCTTCTTTTCCCCCCTGCATTATTTCTTCAGTTCTATCCTGTGGCATCTACCAGGAGAAGCCATAGTCTAAAAAATGTTTGAAGTTCACCATGCTGGGGCCACAGCTAGGTTCTAATTGGAAAAACTAGCTGTTTGTTGTTTAGTGTTCCTTACTCTCCTGAAAGATCAGTACTATCCAGAACAGGAATACAGCAGTGTGTCTTCTTCCTGTTATTTTCTATTTCCAGAGGCTTGTTAAAAAATTAGCTAATTTTCAAAAATTAAAAATATTGTATATGTAGCAGAGTTTGATTCAATCCGTCTGATTTTGAAAGCAACTTTATTCTGTACATTTGAAAGTGACTCAACTCTCATGATGAATAAGTTATTGTTTGGTTTTTTTTTGAACTTGTATATTTCTTTTAACTTTACAGCATTTGATGAATAACTGACTCTCTAATTAGACTTAAGGGGCTTTGAAGAATTGGTAAAGGTGGAACAGAAATATTGGAATAAAAATGAAGTGCCTGTATGCAAAATTCCGGTTATGAGACAAATTCCAGGCATCCTTAAACTGACATATCTAGGGCTATTTAACCTAAATGATTTGACTGTTATTTAAAGGAGACACTGTATTAATCCTTTGGCAACAGATAATAACCCAGTATTTCCGAATCACAGGGTCCCTGTATTTATATTTGTATCTATGAGTGGTGTAAAGTAGATATTCAGAGGCCTTACATGAAAAAGTGATTGGCTATTATAGCCCATGCTGTGTTTCTCAGATGCAGCTTGTACTTTTGTCTTTGCTCTTACCCTCTTTCTCTATTTACTTGGCCCTAGCTCACTCTGTGGAGCCAGTTTTTGCCCCACTCTTTGCTTTGCTTTCCTTAATAAAATTTGCCACTGCTTCTTGCCTGTTTTATTCAATTTTTTGTTCAACATGGGAAGAACCTGGAATCCAACTCAGGAAGGAGAAGCAAGCAACCCCGAACCTGGTAACATTTAGTTGGGGAGCCACTGTTGAGAAGCAAGCTCCTTGATAATATTTTTGGTGATCTAATCCAGGAGTGTACACTTCGGTGTGACCAGGTGCAAGAATAAAGCTCAGGCATCAGAGACCAAGGTAAGACCCAAATTGGACTAAACTTTTGTTTTTCTCTGTGAAGTTTTTTTACTTACCCCAGTCTTGCAAATGTCTTTTTTGTTTGTTTGTTTGTTTGTTTGCATATTGGTGTAATACTAGGACTAAGGGTGCCCCACTTTGGGTACTTCTTTCTAGGTTTATGTGATGTTGGGATTCATGATGATATTCTGGGATTAAGGATGCCCCACACTGGGTGTGGGTGACACCAATAAAAATGTTTAGAGCCTGCATGAAGTCCTGCCGCTACACATGGGTTTGTCAACTACCTCTATCTTTTTCTTTTTTACCCATTGGCCTAATGAGTGAAACCTCCAATTTTGAAGTACTAGAGGGAGTAGCCTCTCTTTAAATTCTTTTAACTAGCATAGTGGCTCTTCCCTGCATGGAAGGGAAAATGTGTCTGCTTTAAAATGCCCAAGGCTTTTGACCAAAACCAAGTGCCAGCAACATGGTGCTCTCTGGCCTAATAGCCTGCCTAAAATCTTAACTACTGGCCTTGTGCTTTCCTGTTTAAATCTAGATACATTTGAAACACACCTGATGCCCGAGTAGAACAATACTTGACACTGAAAAACCTAACTAATGTAACTGTAAGTGTATGAAAACAGCCATCCCAATTCTTAGTACTTTAAACTGTATCAGAATAAATGTAAGAGATGCTTCCCCACACAGTTTCTGGTTAAGTATAGCCCTCTTAGTTAAGTAACATCATCAAAGGACTTGAAATACCAGCTGAGCCATCAAGGGACCCAGAATAAATGCAAATTGAACCATCAAGGGGTTCAGCTAGGTCGTACAGGGAACTTTGCTTGGGGAAGTTCTGCCCTTACTTCATGAGAATTTGAACTAGACAAGGCCAACAGATGACCCAACCCCCGTTTCCCTAATGAGTTGAGTCCAAATGGAGACAAGAAGCCTCCCACTCTCCCTCACAGCTTTCTTCTGTGGTCTTCTGTGCTTACTGGTGCTGGCATCACTTTAAGGTTCTTAGATAGAGAGACATCTAGCTAGGTCTTATAAAGTCTCTCAAGGACACCAGTATGAATTGGGAGGTGCTGAGAGATGGGTGTGGGATGGTACTTTAAATTATATGACTATTGTCTAGTTTCAGCTATGGTGTTTACAGTGACTCCCAAGGAGGAAAAGGTATTCTGGATGACCCTGTTCTGAGACCTGCAGTTATCTCTCAGGGCCATGTGGGTCTCTCTGATCTGTTTGATGGTACTGGAGATCTCCTCAACTTCCTCCATATAATGCCTACGTGATAAATCAGGTCCATCCCCTCCAAGTGACTCAGGAGTTCTTTTAGAGCTTAGTGCCCTAGAGGAGCCCAGTGACCCTCAGCCCTCTTATCATACTTCTCAGATAACTTGAAGCCCCTTGGGTAGAACCAGCATTGGTGCTTCCTGCTACCATAATTCACAGCTTATCCTGCTCCTAAAATAATTTCCAGGGGTGAGAAGGTGTATTCCAGTGCAAGTCCCTTTTTCAGGTGCAGATGTCCAACTATACAAAGAATGATTAGGCCAACTATCAGAAGATCCTAATAAGTTTCTGGTGGGTTTCAAACTTTGGCCCTTGCTTTGACTTTTTCATGGAGAGATCTTCAATACATCTTGGCCACTTGATGTACCCCAGATGAAAAATAAAGAATCCTATAAGAGGGTAGATTTATGCAGATGAACAGTATACTTTGAAAAGGGAAGGAAACCACCCTGGAGAAGCTATCTTCCCTTCAACAGAGCTAAGCTGGGACTAGAATACTAGTTTAGTATGGTAGTTGCTCTTATTATAGGGATGAAAAGGTACATTTAAAATATCTGTTAATTATGATAAAGGTGTCTTACAAGGTACAGAAGAAAACCCAGCTTTGTTTCATAACTGATGACCAGACACCTTCTGAAATATATTAATATAGATCCATCTTCCAGGGAAGAAGTGACATTAACAGAACATCATTTCATCTGTCAGTCAGCCCCAGATTTTGATGTAAACCACAAAAACTTCAGATGGGGCCACAGACACCTATGGCCCAATTGCTGGATATAGCCTTTTCTGTGTTCACTAATTGGGACCCAGAGGAGAAACAAAGAGAAAGGCTAGGATTATGGCTATTGCAGTTGGTAATGCTTTAAACTCACCCAGGAGGTCTGAAAAAAAAACTCAGAGATGGCCAAGGAAAGAGTTCCTGTTTCAAGTGCAGGAAGATTGGACAAAGGGCACAAGATTGCACAAAGCCTCCCTCTGGTCCCTGCTGAACCTGTGAGGCAGCTAACTTACCTGACTCAAGGCACTAGAAGTTTCACTGACCTCACTCCTAGAGAGGGACCAGGTCAGCAAGAACCCTTATTTCCTGCTCTGATGACTGAAGAGACCCAGAGGAACCTGCAATGCCCCGTCCATGGACATCGCTAACTCCTCCTAGGAACCTTGGTGAGCCCACCCAACTTTTTATTGATACAGTAACAGTTCTTTCCATTTTGATTTCCTTCTGTGGAAAAACTCTCCTGTAGGTCTATAGCCATCGTTGGAGTTGAGGGAAATCCCTAGTGACTGATGTGTCACTTTGAAGACCAAATATTTAGCCATGAGTTTCTCTTGTCCCACAGTAGCCTGTTTCCTTGCTAGAAAGAGATTTATTAGTTAAATTCTGCCTAAGGCCAAAATGAATTTTACTTGGTGAGAGGATATCATATCTCCCTGACCCAATTAGCCAACAAGTGGATCCCCCTGTGTGGTAAAATGGGACACCTGGAAAGGCAAATTCTGCTATGCCAGTAGTTACAAGACAAAAAGACCCTAACTAATTTCCTAACTGAAAGCAATATCCAATCAAGGAAGAGACTTTGTAAAGCCTCTAGCATTTCATAGGCAATTTTCTCAAATACAGTCTTCTGAAGCCTTGTCAGTCCTGTTGCAATACTCTCATTCTCCCTGTAGTAAAGCCCTCAGGAAAATATTGGACGTTCACAGCCCCTGCTTCAAGCCAGGCGTGGTGGCACACACCTTTGATCCCAGCACTTGGGAGGCTGAGGTAGGAGGAGCATTGTGAGTTTGAGGCAGGTTTGGGCTACAATGTGAGCGAGGCCAGCCTGAACTACATAGTGTGACCCTGCCTCAAAAAACTAGGGCTGGGAGTTTGGCTCAGCAGCTTAAATGCCTGCCTGACAGGTGTAAGGTTGTGAGTTTGATACCCAGTACCACAAAAAACAAAACAAAACAAAAAAAACCCCCGCTTCATTCACCAGGCTATTATTCCAATCTGTACTCCAGTGGTAGATTCATACACAATTTTCTCTCAAATTCCAGGAGACACTAGTTGGATCTCAGCCTTAGACTTAAAAGTGCACTTTTCTTCATTCTCCTACATCAAGACTCCCAATTGCTACTTCCTTTTGAATGGGAGAATCCCATTTCACAAGAAAAGCAGCAATATACTTAGATAATTCTCCCAGAAGAGTTTAGAGACAGTCTTCACTTTCTTTCTTTCTTTCTTTTTTTTTTTTGTACCAGGATTGAACTTAAAACCTCACACCTGCCAGACAGATGCTTAGGCCACTGAGCTAAATCCCTGGCCCTATGCAGTTCAGGCTGGCCTTGAACTCACTTTGTAGCCCAGGCTGGTCTTGAACTCACAATGATCCTCCTGCCTCCGCCTCCCGAATGCTGGGAATAATGGCATGTGCCGCCACGCCCAGTTTAGTCTTCACTTTCGTGCTCAGGCACTAAAAGGATTTGAGGGATTTAAAGTTTAAACAAGGAACCATCCTACAGTATGGAGATGATGTTCTCGTTTGTAGCCCAATCTAGAAATTACCTAACTGTAACACTGTACAGACTCACCTTTCTGGCTAAGAACAGATAAAAGTCTCCAAACAAAAGGCTCAGATATTCCTCCAAAAAGTTTAATATCAGGGATATATTCTTACACCTGGGAAATATTAGCTGTCTAGAAATCAGATATAGGCATCTTTATAGAATAAAACTTGTCCCATTTGAACTGTCTGAAGTATAAGATCATCCCACCCCAAAAGAAAAAGCAAAGCTACTCCTGTGAACCTCCGGAAGACATGAGACTTGTCTTAAAAAAACAGAATTGTCCTACTACAGGAAGCATGGAAATCTGACTTGCTCCTCATACTTGGGCTAACAATGAAGGTCGATGATCGTTAACTCTTTTCTCATTGTTTCCTGACAGGCTTTCCTTTCTTCAATTCAGTGGTCACAACACCTCAAGGTAACTGGAAAGCACGTGATTCCCAATAGGCAGAGTCTACAGCCCCTTCCAGTTCGAAGAAGCTGTACAAAACAGAGACCCCCACTCCCTCAGCACCCCATAAAGCATTATGGGAATTTGTGTCTCTCAGGAGAAAATAAGATAGGAGATTAGGGCATGGCAAATGCTGGCGGGGAAAGTAGGCATGAGCTGTTAATTATGAGATCCTTGACCCACGCACAGAACGGTTTCCAAAGCCCTGCATGTGGACTTCTGGAGAGAACTTGGGCAGGTTTTCAATAGGCTGGTTTACACCTGTATCACCTGAGGCGTGGAATCCCAGCATGGCCCCTCAGGACTGGGGTGAAGAAGTTCTCATGGCTTTCCTTGAGATTTGCACAGTATAAAAGAAAGGCTGCCATGAGAAGCCAGTGCTGTCAATTTTTTTCACAGTAGCACATGCTGTATTTTCCAGATGCAGCATGTACTTTTATCTTTGCTCTTACCTTCTTTTTGTACTCTTCTCAAGATCACTTTGCAGAGCCAGTTTCTCTCCTACTTTCACTTTTATTTTCTCAGATAAACTTTGCCACTGCTAACAACACCAACAACAAACAACAACACCAACAACAACAACGAAAGAGTATCTGACTATTTGTTGTGTTTAACTAAGGCCAACATCAAAGCCAAAGCAAAAGTTAAACCTGATGAACTAGCAATTGCACTGAAGGAAAATTTGACTTTTTTAAAAAAAATAATTCATAAATGAAAAAGCTAAAGTTTTCCATGAAGGCATGTCTAATTGGACTATTTATTTGTGTTAATAACCACAAATCATTGACATTATCTTATCTATGTTATATTTGCTAAACGGAGCTGTGACTTCCCTGTAGAACAAGGACATCATGTTGTTTATCAGTGATTGAATGCATTGCTTCACAAAATACAAGCAGATGGTATTTGCAAACACTAACAAAAGATCTGCCAACATCAGGTTTGTGATTATGATTGTGTTCCCTACCTGTTCACTCCACCCTCGGGACAGCATACCGTGGTGGTGATTGCCTCTGGATTACCACCCACGGGGTGACTCCAGAAAGCTTTATTCTCTCACAACCAGTTTTCAGCTCCAGAGTGTTCCAGATAGGGACAACAAGAGAGTTTTATCTTTCATAGGAAAAACAAGATTCGGTGTTATCAGCACTTGTATTCCTTGAATGCTGAAGAATATTCGGAGTTTAGTGTTCAATTCTTAGTGTTTTTCCTCTGAATTATTTTACTTTCCCTTAGAAGAAAGCTTTAATATTGTGGTGGTAATTATTTGAGTTCTGAAGATATAGGAAACCACAGATCAGAGCTAAAGCAGAGATTTGGGAGAGACTTTCAGAAAGGAGGTGAAATAAGAAGGTAGAAGAAAACAGTGACTGTTTTAGTGCATATTAGTTATACAGATTAGTTTCATTTTGGCAGATACACGCCTGCATGTAACATACTTATATCAGTTTCACCCCTCATCAGCCTCTCACACTTCCTTCTCCTGTCCTCTTTGTTCCTTTCCTCTACTTTAATAGCCTCCCTTCTATTTCCATGTTATCTTTCTCTTTCCTTTTTTAAAAATAAACACTATGTATGAGAGAAATTAATTCACTTAATATGAAATTTTAATGGCTGAATAATACTGCATTGTGTATATATAGCACATTCTCTTTGCTCTTATGTTGACAAGTACCTACACTGAATCCACACTTTATTATGAATTGGGCTGCAGTAAATGTAGATTTGCAGGTACATCTATGGCATGTTGACTTTAATACTTTTGGGGATATACCTAGGAGTGGTATGTCTGGATCATGTGGTAGATTTCAAATCATATCTATTTTTAGTTTTTTGAGGAACCCCCTTACCGATTTTCACTGTAAGTGTGCTAATTTTCATTCCCACCAAAAGTGTGTAAGGGTTCCCTTTTCACTTTTGAGCTTGCCAGCATTTTTTGTTGTTTGTATGCTTGATGATATCCATTCTGACTGGGATGAGGCCAAGTATATAGCACCATTTGAAAGTCAATAGCCCAACTGGGGAGTCATTTGTACAAGTCTGCATTGGAAGGCTAAAGGAAGAGACTGATTTCCAAAGGTGTTGGGTGCAAAAGACAATTTCTCCAACTGACTGCAGCTCTTCAAAAATGGAGACCAACTTTCTTCCTTCCAGGGTATAAGCGTATTGGTTGGTGCCTTCCACAATGGGTCAAGTGTTCTCCCCTCAGTTTGCTGGCCTACCGTCCATCTGGAGACAGTCTGTAGACAGACCTAAAGCTGTATCTTTTATGAATCTTCTAGGTGTTTCTTGTCTCTTTTCTTTTAAATTTATTAGTGCATGTGTGAGGTTCATAGTGTTTTCATTCATTGTGTGGAGCTGGTACCTGTATATAACATATCCCACTTCCTTTTCATTCCTTATTCCTTTCTTTCTTTCTTTCTTCTTCCTTTATCTCTTTATCCTTTCCTCCTTTGAGAATGATCTAACTCCTTGCTTTCTACTTTTATCCTTTGTTTTGCTCTTTATTTTTACTCTGATATGTTTCTTATATAAGAGAAGCAATGTTATGTTTAAGTTTATGTGTCTAATTTGTTTCACTTAACTATGGTATCAAGTTGTATTCATTTTCCTACAAATGACTCAAATATATCTTCATGGCACAATCATATCCCATAGTGTGTAAATATAACATTTCTTTTATCCATTCATCTGTTTATGGATACAGGAGCTGCTTTTGAGATTTAGCTATTATGAATTTTGCTGTTATAAACATGGTATGCATGTATCTAATATGATGTCTCTAACTCTTTTGGGAAGATATCTAAAAGAGGAGTAGCTGAGTTAAATGGAATTTCTAGTTCCAGCTTTCTGAGGACCCTCCATACTGATTTCCATAGTGGTTGTACTAGTTTATATGCCTACTGACAGTGTAAAGTGTTGCTTTTTCCTGGCAGTGTCTCCAGCATTTGTTATTATTTTATTCCTTGATGACAGCCATTCTTCCTTGAGTAAGATGGAAACTCAGTGTTGTTTTAATTTGCCTTTTTCTAATGGCCAGCTATGTAATGCATTTCTTCAGATATTTATTGGCCATTTGTAATTGAGTGAAGTGTCTATTGATTTAAATTGTACTAGGCATTTCTTAATTTAGTCAAGTTGACATATCACGATTTATATTCACAAATGGCATGACTGAATATTTACTTCGGAGAAAAGAAAATGCTTTAGATTTCATCAATACTGTACTTTTTATGTCTTTCTTCTCTTCACATTGATATTTATAAAGCTGTAAGAATCCAGCATTTTGCACTATGATTATAATTCTTTCAGACTGAAATTAAATTTCTAAGCAAGAATATGCATGAGATCTCTGAAGGTTTAAAAACCAGTTTCTGTTATGCTTTAACTCATTATCAAGTACTTTGGAGAATATTATAGAAAGAGAGAAAAGCAAACCCTGCCACAGAAACTTTACTAGGATCACAGATTTATAGAATTTTGTTTAAGTGAATAGTAAATATCAAGTTCGAGGCTCCTGTTTAATATGCATAATTATCAGGGAGTGATCAGGCCCCCAATCACTGGTCGGGGGTATAATGAAGGATAAAAGAGAAAGAGACAGTAATTTAGAATGCCAGGGAGTTCAGAGGGTCAGAGCTCTTATCCGGCTAAGTCCAAGAACCTCTGAACTTTTCACTCTTTATTGAATGCACACAGCTTTTCCAGGGGGTGTGTAGGGAGACCTGGGGGCAGAGGAGTGGAGGGCACTCACACAAGCAAGATCTAGTAGGAGACAAAGTAATATACTATTGATTAATAGGAAACTTGTTTCTCCCATGGGTTAATATTTACTTCTGTAGAATTTTATGCAAGAGTCCAAGAGTCCCCAGCTAAAATGCTATCATTCTTTGTGAGACAGCACAGCATCATGTGTCCTAGAGACCTCTACTGAGACCAGAGGCATAGGGAGCTTTGTTTCCTCATGCCAACTGCTGGATCATCAGGTAAGGCACATAGGCCTAGCACAGACTCAGATTTTTAGTATAGAAAGCCAATTTATGGATTTTTAGCTCACTCAGGGTAGTCTCCATCACAAAATGATTTTATTACTCTCTCAATTTATGTATAATGGTCAGAAGACATCACTGTAGTTATCCTGGTAGTATACCTGTGGTGAGAGTACAGGAATGTAGAGAAATTGGCTTTGATCATGGTTCCAAGGGAGGGTGGCGTGGAAGAAGTGCATGACCAAAGGGAAACTGTTTATGGCATGCTGGGCAGGAAGCAGAGAGTGATCAAGGGAGGAGGAGGGATATATACCCTTCCAGGCTATGCTTGTAGTGACCCATCTCTTCTTATTGAACTTCATCTCCCAACATCACACCAAACTATAAACCCATCAGTGGATTAATCCAGTGATGAGTATCACAAACCTATGACCTAGTCATTTCCAAAAATCTCCACTTACGAATATATGGGGTTTTGGGGGTGACATCTAGATATAAGCCATAACAGAGGGAGTGACTGCATAACTGCAAAGCAGAACACAGCTCAGATTTTAAGTTTGTTTCTCCTCCTTGATACATCAGTTTACTCTGAGCTCACTGAGGCCAGTATCACTATACTACTCAGCAGTGTCTCCAACAATACCCAGCACATAATACACAGTGTATGTGAAACACAGGGTGATAACACACTCTCCACTGGTATTCTGTTTTTCCACTGATATTTGATTAGAATTCTCTAAATAATTATTTGAAGACAATTCTACTAATACAGAAATTCTTCAAGTTTCAATTCCAAAGAATGTCTTAAAGGGACTGTGCTTTATGTTTCATGGATCACTTTTTGCCTTCCCTGGTTTGAGGACAAGTGATTATTGTATTTGAACAAAAAACAAAATACAATTATACAAAATTGTCTGGACATAAATAAATATAACAATCGTAACTCTAAAAAAAACAATGGCTCATGAAAAAAGCTATGATGAAGAGTGGTTGTTTAAGCTCTAAAATTTCAAGCAACTTCATTTTAATATTTTTATTCATTCATTCAACTGGAATTTATTCAACTTATCTGATGGGTTATTCTTCCCTTAATCTTCTTTAGGACCACATAACTCTTCTTTCATAGCACTTAACACACTAGATTGGCGAGAAAAAACTTTTCTGTTTATTTCTTGAAGTAATTTTATAGGATCCTTAGGTATGTATCCCTAAGGAATATCTATCTGGATTGGACTTGATATTAGAAAGACATAAAACAAAAGTGTAACACAAAGTAATTATCTTAGAAGATTTTTCAGTTAAGAAGTTGAAACAAAAATGTACATTAATGTATTTAATGTAGAACTACAAACATTGCTCTGTAGATGCAGCATTCTATATATATTATTCCTTCCCTAGAAATACCAAAATATTTGGAGAAGAGATCCTAATTCTATTATGGTTGATAACTGAGTATCTTATAAAACATCTCATTCACAGTAAATGCTCAACAAACTTTTGCTGAATTTAATGATTAATTTGATAATCATATAGATGACTTCTCAGGAAAGTGACCGTATCATGCTCACATGTACATTCTTCATATCTCTCACAATACTCTGTATAGATATTTTTATACTTGGGAGATTTGAGGAGTGCTTGTTTATTGAACTCCAAGGAATTTTAGCTTTCTAAAGAATTAATTACTTTAAAACATTCCTGGCTAATAATCTTAAAATTAGAAGCTTTGTATTGCAGTCTGGAAATTGTCATTCTATATTTAAAATACATCAAAAACAAAACTAAGTAGGGAGGTTATGGTCTAAGCTGATAATGCTCAAGACATATTGCGATGAAATTATAGCTGGATAAGGGCTCCAAGAATTCTATCAGGTCAATGTTGTTCCTATGAATTATAGACGCTTTTGGTGGTAAAATGATCCCATAAATTTACTGAGTGACTGCACTAAATCTGGTCTTTCACTGAAAAAATAATGTGTCCCTTTGTGTGGGCCTAACAGTGATTAAAAAGAAATAAGAACAAAGAGAGATACTTATTTTCCCCAACAATCAAAGGATTTGTGGATGTTTCACATGAACTTCTGAAATGTTCATCAGCTAATGTCCCTGAGAGAATTATTCCCTGTAGTCAAGGTTCATTAGCTTTGGCAGTATTCTCTTCTCTAAGTTCAGGATGGGCTGATGTGCAAAGAGCAGTGATATTGAGGAATGTTTTGAAAAAATTCTGCCTCAAATTGTCAAGTAACATGGAAAAAAATATATCTCATAGATACATAACTAAAAATTGTGCTGATACTTTAACACTAAAGCTCCTAAAATATAAAAAGAGTGTTATATTTTTCATGTTACTGTGAAGCCAAGATCACGCAAAACTTGGTATTTATAAACCATGGCATGGAAAGAAGAATCAATTATCCACATTCATGTAATTTTATTTTATGAAACTTGCTGTTGGAGATAAACTGGTAACACCTAATTTTATGCATTGTCATTTGGGGGCACTTTTTATCTGATTCTGCATAATATTATAATGTACCCTACCAATTTCCTGAAAGTTCTGATGTATTAGTGCTTTCAGGTTTCAAATATCTTGCAATAAATAGGAAGGAATTACTTACAATTGGTGAAAAGAAGAAAGTAGGAACCTTGGCTACTTTGAATCAATTACTAGCTCCTATGGACATTTATTCTGTCAATTTTCTATCACATGAAACTGACTCAGTTTTAAATGAGTCTGAATCATAATATTTTTTAACATTTGTGTGAAAGTATCCTATACAATAACCATTATATAGAATAGTGTCATTGACTATTTACTACATTCTCACTTTACTTTTTATCAATTAGAAAATTCCACAACTTAAAAATTATTTGATTGAAATCAGTTTTGCATATTTTTGAGATACAATGTGATATTTTGATTCACATGTTTTCTTAGTTCTAAATGTTATTACAAGAAGAAATTTTACAGCATGTGTGATATATAAACCCATATGGCATTTGGGATATTACAGGTAGCTTTAAATGTATATGAATACTAAAGTTTGATAGCAGTTTGTATAAATAATATGATATAAGATAGAAAATATAAATAATTTATTTCATTAATAAAATACAAATAATTTTAAATGTAAATTCTGGTCATCATATGTTTTATTTTTAAAGACATGAAGTATGACTTTTCTATCATGTGGAAGCTTGAATAAATTTTTTTTATGGTGAGAGAATTTCTTATACTCTGAAATGATGTATTCCATGGGAGTAGGATAGGACTGTCAGGAATATGACTTGCTCGCTGTTATTCTCACTTCCCCCACCCATAAAAAATGTTTTTTTTCCCCTCCTGGTAATCTCAGATTCAGTCTAGAATCCTTTTCTGTATATACTTCAGGCAGCCATCATCAACTGATTTATGATGTCATTAAAATCTAAATTTTTTGAATGTTGGCTTGAATTTTATTATGTCTTAAAGATGAAACCCAGAAGATGAGATCTTAGATGTACTCACAAACTAGAGAAAAATTGATAAAATTTTAAAGTGACTTTCCTTAAAACTTCATAAGCTTGTTGGATGAGTTATATTAAAGGGAAATTAATTTGGAATATTTGTAACTTTTCTGTCCAACTTGAAATTGTGAACTTAACTATCAACCAACTTGGGTAATAAAAAGATATATGATTTATAATTTTCAATAAATACTGTGAGATAAAGGAGGGAGAAAAGAAAATAATGTTAAATATCTTCTATTTGTCAGGAAACTACCTTTATTTGTTTTTATTTTATTTTAAAGAGAAAATAACAATGATACAAAATTTCAAAACAAGATAGGAGAGTAACAATGGTTAACACATTGCATATTGTTATCTTTAAGGAGTTGTTTCAAAGATGAAAAATTGATCAAACTATAGGTACAAATCTTTCTTTTCAATAAACTAATAGAAATCAATAGTATAGCTGTCTTAACTATCATGCACATATATCTTTTTTCATTTTCCCTTCTTTTTTTCCTTTCTCCCATCTCAGTTTCTCTTTCCTTTTCAACATTTCACAGTATCTATTGTATATTTTGGATCTTACTTTTACAGCTTCTTACACTAGGGATGCAATATGATGTTTACACATTAAAGTCTGATGTATTTCACTCATGAGCATGGTCTCAAGTTGCATATATTTACCTATAAAAGTCTCAAGTTTATCCTTCTTTATAGCTGAGTAGTACTCCATTGTATAAAAATAACACATTTTTAAATTTGTTCCTTGGTTGATAGACATTTGAGTTTGGAAACTACCTTTAATATTTTAAATCTATTTTTCTCAAAATAACTCTTCTAGGGAAAAATTGTAAATTTTATTTTTACTGTTGAGGAAATTGTAGCCCTGGAAGATTAAATTACAAGCCCAAATAATGCAACCCTTAAATAGCCAAGTATTCAAATTTACAACTGCCTGCAAGGATCATAGTTATTTTATGAAATCTGAAAGATTTTGTCTGTTTTCTTATATTTAGAATGTTTCCTAAATTGAGGTAGCAGAATCTGAATAAGTAGATGCACATATTGGAACATCTGGATTTGTCCTATTGGTTCCTTGACATGTTAGGTATTGCTGTACTACTATGCCAAAGCCAGAAGATAAGGAATTAAACTCTCCATTATTGTAAAAAGCAAAACAAAGCAAGGCAAAGCAAATATGTAAATATAATGCCAGGTACCATAAAAGTAATTTCCAATATCAAGCATTTTCTTAGCAAAGATTGTGTGTCTCAGCTCTGCACGGGCTGACTGGGGGAGCGCCAGACACCAGCCCTCTCCTGTAAGTCTGTGCCATTGGTGGACCACAGGGGAGGAGAACAAGAAGTCATTGAGAGGCTAAGACTTCCTGTCAGTTGATGTCACGTGTGGGCTGACTGGAGGAGAGCCAGCAGGTAACCCCTTCCAGCGCATGGGCAGCGAGACAAGAACAAATGCCCACGCCCACAAGGGACCTGCTGATATGGAGAAACACAGGCTGTGGTGATAGCTTATAAGGCAAAATACAATTTAATGCTTGTAGTGTTTAGCGTTTCACTGACTTTTCAGGCCTGAAGCCGGTAGTCTGACCATCTATTCAGAGGATAACAGTCCACAATGTACCATCTATGGGGGAGCTCCTTCTGAAGGTGGTGGCCATTGGTAATTCCCTATTACTATGCTTTGAAATCCTGTATCATTCTCATTGTTTTGTTTGTTTGGGTTTTATTCTGATGTATTTGGTTTCGTTGTATCTGATGGCATGGGCAGCTATTTCAAAGACTACAAGATATATCATGGTAACCATTTTGGATTTACTATTATCCTGTTTTGAAGTTCCATATTTCATTCACTGTTTTGTTGTTATTGGTTCTATTCTGTTTCTGTTTTGTTTGGTTTTACTATGTCTGAAGTATGGGCAGCTATTTTGAAGACAACAAGAGGCATTATGGTGACCAATATTGATTTCCTATTATCTTGATTTGAAATCCTGTGTTACTTACCCTGTCTTGTTTTGCTCAGCTTTATTCTGTTTTATTTTGCTTAGTTTTATTCTCCCTTAAAAAAAAAAGATTGTATGTCTCTTTTTGCATTATGCACCCACACTTAAATTCTAGGACTTTCTTAGCAGTGTATCCAAAATAATCTCTGGGGAGAAATGACATATTTAATATGGGTACTGAGGTTTCTAAAAACAAAGACAAATATAGATTGCCTTATTTAGGCCTTCACTGATTTGTCTCAGTAATGTTTTTTAGTTTTCTATGCCCACTTTTTGTACTCATGTTGCTTATTTCTAGATGGGTTTTTAATGACATAGCAGGGGGTCTATTAAAATTTTATTTTCAGATTGTTCTTAATTGTTGAAAAAGTGGACATTTCATATTAAACTTGTATCCAGAATGTTTTCTAAGTTTACCTACTAGTTCCAGATTGTGAATTCTTTTGAATTATTACATGCTAACTACTTTTAATACTCCTGTAACAATTTTTTTAGGTCATGTCATTTAAAACCTCCACACTGTCTATTTGTTCATTTGACAAAGGGTCTTGCTATGTAGGCTAGGCTGGCCTTAATTCACTATGTAACTCAGACTGGCCTTCAACTGTTAGTGATCCTCTGGCCTCATTTTCTGAGTGCAGGGATTTTAGGTGTGCATCACCATGCCCATTTCAGACCTGCATACATTGTCTAAATTTTTTTTATTTTAAATTGATCATTTATAATTGTATATATTTATAGAGAACAAAGCAACGCTATGATTCATGAATTCAGTATGGAATAATTAAATCAAATCAGTTAACATATTTGTCACTTCAAATACACTGGTTCCTCAGTTCACAAACTCAATTCTCCTCATGTTTCTGGTCACAAACAGAACTGAAGAACTGAATCAAATTTCTCTATAAGGTCAGCATTGAACCTAAACATCGAATTTGATTTGGTTTTCATCTAACTCTGTTTGTGACCAGAATCATGAAAAGAATTGAGTTCATGAACAGAGATACCACTGTACTTGCTTTTTTTGTGTGCCATTTGAAATTACTGTTTTAGCTATTTTGAAATATGTAATACACTATTATTAACTATACATAGTGCACAATAGATTTCAAAAGAAAGAAGGAAAGATAAGAAAAGAAAGAAAGGGTGAGCTTGTTCTTCTTGTTTGAGACTTTGTATTCTTTGATCTCATTTCCCTGTAATCCCCAACTTTCAGGCTTTACAATTACCATATTATCATCCACTTTTATGAGTTCTATTGTTTTGGATCCCACATATAAGTGAGAAATGGAATGCTTATCTTTTTGAGCCAGCTTACTTCACTTAGTGTAATATTCTTCAGTTCTATTCATGTTTTCAGAAATTTCAAAATTTTTTAACTTTAAAGACTGAGTAGCATTCCACTGTGTATACTTACTACATTTTCTTTAACCACTCATGTAGGGATGATTAGGTTGATTCCATAACTGGTTGCTGTGAATAGAGCTGCAATGAACATAGTAGTGCAAGCAGACTCATTTTAAATCTTTTGGGTAAATACCTAGAAGTGAGATTACTGGATGGTATTAAATTTTAATTCACATTTCCAGCAACAATGTAAAGTGTTCACATTTCTCAACATTGTCTCCATAATCTTTGGTCCTTTTGATAATAGCCATTCTGACAGAGATCTGAGATGATATCTCATTGTGTGTGGTTTTTTGTTTGTTTGTTTGCTTTTGTTTTTGAGACAAAGTCTTACTCTGTAGTTCAGGTTTGAACTCACTATGCAGCCCAGGATGGGCTCAAACTCACGGTTTTCCTCCTGGCTCAGCCTCTGGAATGCTGCAGGCATGTACCACCACCTGGATTATCTCACTGTGTTTTTAATTTGCATTTTCCCTGATGATTAGCAATGTTGAGCATTTTGTCACATACCTGTTGTCCTTCGCTATGTTTTCTCTTGAGCAATGTTTATTCAAGTCCTTGATCCATTGTCATATTAGTTATTTTGCAATTGAGTTTGAATTTTTTGTATATTTTGGATATTAACCATTTTGTGGATACATGGTTTGCAAATATTTTCTTCCAATTTGTGTGTTATCTTTTCACATTGTTAGTTGTTTCTTTTGCTGAGAAGAATTTTTTACGTTTGATGTAATCTCATTGGTATATATTTACTTTTTTGCCTGAGCTTTGGTTATTAAACCAAACTAAACCATGCCAAATCAAACCAAATCAAATCAAATCACCTCATTGTTCTGACAATGTCATATAGTTTTCACTAGTATTTTCTTCTAGTAATTTTTCATTTCCAGGTTTTACCTTTAACTCTTTAATCAGCATTGAATTTTTTTATTATATTTTAAGGGTTCAATATTATCCTCTGTATGTGAAAATCCCAATTTTCCAACACCATTTGTTGGAAATATTACCATTTCCTCATTGTATTTTTTGACATGTTTTCTGGAAATCAATTAGTCATACTTGTGTTGGTTGATTTCTGGGCTTTCAATTCATTTTAATCAGTCAGGATGTCTATTTTCATGCCTATTCTAACACTATTTTGTTTACTATGGATTTGAAGAATCATATGAAATCATATGGTGCCATGCCTCCATCTTCGTTCTTTTTGATCATGATTTTTCTTAGTTATTCAGAGTTATTATGGGTTCATAGAAGTTTTGACTTTTTTCTATTTTTATTAAAAATGATGTTGCAATTTTTATAGAGATTGCATTGAGTCTGAGGGTCACTTTGTACTGTGCATGCTATAATGGTATGAATTCTTCCAAACCATTAACACAGAATAGTTCTCTATTTCTTTGTCTCATTAATTTTTGTCATCTGTGCTTCAAAGTTTCAGGGTGCAACCCTTTATCTCTGTTTAAATTTAGTCCTTGTTTTTATTTTTTGTAGCCCATTATAAATGGGATTAGTATTTTGGTTTGTTTTTAATAGTTCTTCCTTACTCTGTAGAAATGCTACTGATTTGGACTTATTGATTTTGTATTTGCAGCCTTAGAGGACTTGTTTATTAGTAAAAGGCAAAAGATTTATATGATCTGAAGAGAAACCAGAGTATAGGACTTGTTTATTAGTTCTAACAGTGTCTGATTTTTTGTTGGCATTTCTAGGGTTTTCTTCACAGATCATGTTTGCAGCAAGCAGTGACAATTTCACCTCTCATTCCTGTTTGGATCTTGTATTTCTTTCTCTTGTCTAATTCTCTGGCAAGGATTTCTGACACTGAGTTGAATAGAAGTGGTGAGAATGGGCATCCTCATCTTGTGGCTTTCAAGTTTTCACTATTGAGCATAATGTCAGCATTGCTGTGTTGCTCCAGGACAATTTTTTAATAAAAGTGATGTTGTCAAGCATCTTGATCTCATTTCTAGTTTCAGTGAGAAAGGTTTTAATATTTCATCATTGTTGTTGCCTATAGGCTTTATACTGATTCTCCATTACTTTAAGAAATTTGCATTTCATTTTTAGTTTTTCATGAGGTTTAAAATTCTTTTAGTGATGAAGCCGCATTAAATTTTATAAATGACCTCTTCCATATCTGTTAAATTGATCATGATTTCTCTTAATTCTGTTAAAGAGATAAATTTTACTGGCTGATTTTTATGTTAAAATCAACTTTACAATTGTAGAATAGACCATGTTGCTTGTGACATACTATTTTTTTTATTTGTTGCTAAGTTGATATCTTTTTGTTTAAATTTTCATGTCTATATTCTCGAGAGATGATCTTAATTTTTCTTTCTTTTAATGTCTTTGCCATATTTTTGTATAAGATTGTCCTCACTTCACACCGTGCATCAGGAGGCAGGTTTTTTTTTCTTTGTTTCTATTTTGTTCCTATTGTTTTTCTGAGCAGAGAGTAGAAAGACAGCAAGAGTGAAAGGAAGCAGAAGGAGACAAGAATACACCTTTCCGCCTTCGCTAACCAAGCCCCAAACCCCAACATGTAGTTAGCTATAAACTCATCAAAGGATTATTCTGAAAGATTTCTGCCCTAGTATAAATTACTGGACATTATGATGGCGGACTAACATGGCAGAAGGCCAAAACAAAAATGACACTTACCCTGATGACCACTTCCCCCTCCTTCCCCTTCAGCCCTGACTAAAACTTCCTTTTTCCTTTCCCATGCATGTGAAGAGAATTCCAATCAGTTGCATGCACTTTGTCAATGCCTGCCTCAAGAGCCTCTTCCAGTCAGAGGTCACATAACCCTCAGCCCCCTCTGTATCCTGTAGAGGAGAAAGCCCAGTCTCACGAGAGGTGCGCCCCTCTCCATGTCCTCAATAGAGGCATTCTTTTTTTTTTTTTTTGCTTCTCTACTGTGCCAGAAAACCCTAACATAGTCCACCTATGAGTAATGAGCGTCCCACCTCTGCTACCCAATTCCCTTCTAAAACTTCCACCTCTGAGCATGTGAACTTTTGGGGGGAAACATTTTTGAACTAAACTGTACAATTACTTTAATAATTGATGTTCAGGCTTTTTCTCTTTATTCATTGGATGCTGTCATTTTCCTTTTCCTAACCAGAGCATTGGCTGCATCCCATAAAAAGTGATTTGACCTATTTTCCTCATAATCTTAGCTTAATTCCATGGTTGCTAGAAAACATTCATTGAATTATTTCATTTACTTAAAACTGTCATGACTTTTGTTTTAAACACCACAGCGTAGTGTCAGTAATGGCAAGCTTTTCCAATGCAATAAAACACATTGTGCACCCTGTCATTATCAGTCCAGTGTTTCATCCTTTAGTCAGGTCAGCTTATTTCAGGTTATTATTTAGGTGAACTTTATCTTTGCTGATGTTTGTTTTCTCCTATCAGTTTGCTAGAGGGCTATGTTGCATATTTGTTTATTTATGCTTTTTTAGTTGTATCATATTTTATTATGATATAATTTTCTTAATGTATATTGAAATTTAATTATTATAACTTCCTGATAAAATATTCATATTTTAATCAGAGTTTTTAGACTACTTACAGTTGGAGTATTTACTGGTATGTTTGGATATGTTTTTGCAATCCAATAATTTGATTTTTCTTCATTCCACCTTCATGTTTCTTTTTTTTAAATTTCATTTTAATGCATATTGTATGCCAGTTTCTTTTCTTGTTCTATACTCTCTTGCTGTTATTTTATTTTTATTTATTTCTTTATTTCTTTATTTATCTTTCTTTTTGTGGCACCAGGGATCGAACTCACAACCTCACACCTGCCAGGGCAGGCGCCTAAGCCACTGAGCCGAACTCCCGGCCCTAGTTTTTTTTGAGGCAGGGTGGCACTGTGTAGCTCAGGCCGATCTTTCGCTTGCGTTGTAGCCCAAGCTGGCCTTGAACTCACAACGCTCTTCCCACCTCAGCCTCCCGAGTGCTGGGATTAAAGGCGTGTGCCACCACCCCTGGCTGTTATTTTTTTTTTTAAGAACAGGATATACTTACTGAAAGAATGAAAGCTTCTGTCTGAGAGAGAGACAGAAGGGGTCCTGAGTGCGTTGCAAAGGACCCTGCCTTTTCTAGGGATATAGAGCAAAACCATGAGGTGCGGTGGGCCCAACGTGGGGAAAAATGAGAACTCGTAAGGTGAGCGTGAGGTGGGACACAACTATGGTCAACCAATAAAATTATGAGTATAATTGCTTAGGTAAGATTGATTAAATCAGGATCCAATAGGGAAGTGAGTCTCGTAGCAAGTGGGAACAGGGCCTTTGCCTGTAGGGGTTGGATTAGTGGCTCCTTCTGGCTTCCTCAAAATGATCCAGGTATCAAGGTGATAACTATTAAGATTATCAATCCCTGATGTTTATCCTTAGGGTTTGAGTACATTTGCTTTATCTTTTTTTGTTTTTTGTTTTTTGTTTTGTTTTTTGTTTTTTTGGAGATCTGATGAGAGCAGGAGATGTCTCTCTCCTTCAAGTTTTCAAGATATCTGGTCTTCTGTACTGGCTCCTTTGAGGGCCCAGCCCTGTCTGACTACTTAAAATATTCTATCTAATTTACCTATCTATAACCTCCCTCTCACTGAAGAAGTACCCTGAACTGCTGAGGGAGTAATGGGCAATGACTAATCTGGCTTCTGGTGGAAGAGAGTAAGGAAGTCGTAGTTGTTGATCGGAAGTCAGAGATACTCTACAGAGGGTCTATCTAAAGGCTTTCAATAGACACTAGGCATTTTATCTAGGGTAGACATACAGCTTTGCATCTGGAGGAGATAAAGCCAAAGAAACAATTAAGTATGCGTGGGCCAAATAGCAGAATCTACAGGATAATTATGAGTCCAGTTAACAAAGATTTTCACCAGGAGGAACTAGTAATATCTTCCCATAAGGAGGATATAGGAAAGGTCCAGGAAATTTTAGAGTCTGATAAGTCCAGGGTTCTTTTTTTTCCTTTCTAATTTTACATGTACAAATGAAAGTACAAAGATTAGAAGTAAGGCTGGAGAAAGGAAACTGAAGCAGAACAGACTTGACATCTAATATCTTGAACAGTTATTGAGATATTAGAGGAAGGATCAGAAATGTACATACAATGTTTAGCTTTTACAATTTACAAATATTTCCTGTGCTGTTAGAATGCCTAATGCTATCTGATTTTGGAGGATGGCTTGTCTCATTAATTTTACTTCTTCATTTAGGAGAGAGAGAGAGAGACCAGTTATGGTATCATTTAAGGCCTATTGAGTGTAGTTAGTTAAGGTCTCAACATGGGTCATGTAACTTTTTCTCTGGACAAACTCTGATGAATTCTAGTAAAAGGAGCCTAGCATATTTATTGTTAGTTTTATCTGAATGATTACTTGGGGTTTGGCATCTTCTAGGCAGAACACATTTTTTTGAGAAATTAGAGCATGTGTAATCAAAGCATGGACATTAGAGCTGACAGCTAAGTTTAGAAACTGTTTTTAAGGGACAGTAATTGTAACTCACTGGCATGTAGGTCCCTTTATTGATGGAGTCTGATATTTTGTCATATGTCCCTGTAGCTTTAGTTATAATTATCTCTCAATTTTTAATAATGCATGAGAATCATATTAATGCATTATCTTGACCAATGAAAAACCCTCTTAGGTTTTTGTACATGAAAAACATTATGTACTGTATTTGTAAAAACCAGTTTCAGCATCATTGATTAATTGGCAAGCTGGATACATATTACTAGTAGAGAGATAAGTACAATAGATAAATGGAGATTTTTCTGTGGTTGGAAACCATTTTCTAACGAGGAACCTTTGGGTGTCATGGCCATGACCTCTTAGTTGTTCTCAGTTTCTATTTGCCCACACAACCAGAGATCAGTCTCCAGAAAGGAATCCAGCCATAAGGAATAGTTAAAAGCCTAAGCAAGATAATTGTCTAATGCTTTATAAGTTTACAATCCTATACATATAAACGAAAGGTTGCAGAGCCTCCCTTAGTCCAAATGTGTTTTGGTCTTGTAAGTGTGGTGCTTTTGGAAATAGCTCTCTCTGGTTTCACCCGGAAGTCAGTTCTATCAACTATGTCTCATGTTCAATCACCTGAAAGAGACCTGACCAAGACACTAAGCTTGGACATGGCATGTTATCCTGAATGGGTAAGATTGTGATGTCTCATCTGACCCACAGGCAAGGATATGTGTCTTTTATCTAAGATGACTTCCCTGTCTTTGGTATTAGTAAATGCTTATTTTCTATGGGCTTAACTCATGAGGAATAGATTGGAACAGTCCAGGGTTCTTTTTTTTTTTCCTAATTTTACATGTACAAAGGAAAGTACAAAGATTAGAAGTAAGGCTGGAGAAAGGAAACTGAAGCAGAACAGACTTGACATTTCTTCTAGAGTGTAGAGGAGGGCCAGAGCCAGTCTGTTCCAGTGAAACCTCCAATTCTTAAAAAGTCGCTCACCTACTGTCATTTAATTGGTGGAAGAAGTCTTGTGTTTCACTATTGGCATGTATATTTTATATGTCTGAGCTAGATTTTATTTAAGAAGACCCATTTTACAGAAGCTTATATTAAAGTCCAGTAGGGGGCCAGGAATACAGCTCAGAGGCACAAGTGACTACCTGGCAAGAGTGAGGTAGTGAGTTCGATCCCTGGTAGCAAAATAAAAATAAGATAAAATAAAAAGATAAAGTCGACTAGGGGTGTTATAACATTACTCTCTTTAGAACTAGTGTCTAAATGAAGTCAAGCAAGGAGTACCAGTAAATTAAGTAACTAGTTCAAATGCAACATGTACAAGAAAGCAGAAATAAAAATGTTCCATTAAAAAAGTATCATAGCCTTATAACCTGAGATTGATCAACATTTTAACAAAACTGTATGAGACAAAGCAATTATAAACAATGAGCAAAGACAAAGCAAAATTCAAAGCATAAGAATTTGTTGCCTAAATGAGTCCCAGTCCAGAGTTTATGAAACAAAAGCAAACTCTTACCTCCTTCTACTGATTTCAGTGGATGACTTCCAAATGATATCAGGGAAAGAAATTCCCAACCTAATAGATGTCCCGTATCAGTTTGTGTTCCCTAAAATCAATGAATGAATTTTAGGAACAATGGAGGTTAAGAGCAGGATATATTTATTGAGAGAAAGAAAGTTTCTGTCCAAGAGAGAGACAAAAGGGGTCCCGAGTGGGTTGCCCTCTGTTACTGTTCTTATGATTTACTCTGAAACTTGTTTTTACTCTAGAGGTTACGTATGAATCCTTGACTTGACAGCTTAACATAAATTAATATTTCTATCATTTTTTATATAATACTAAAACCTCAGATCCCTCTGTTACCATTTATCCCTGCGGCCTCTTAAAATTATTGTTATCTTGAATTTTCCACATCCTAACAAACACTATTATAGTTGTAATTCATATTCAGTTACATATATGCACTCTCTGCCATTCTACTGTCTTCATGGCTTCCCGCAATTTCATTATTTATATTACTGTATTAGGACCAGTTTTCTTCTGTCCAAAGACTTGCCTTTGGTACTTTTTTTTTTTTTTTTTGGCATATGTGTGCTGTTATCTTGGTGTATTTTCCATGTTTTTCTGTCCAGAAATATCATTAATTTTTACCTTCATTTTGGAAAGATGTTTTGCTGTGTATAGAAATTCAAGTTGCAATTTATTCTTTTTTAGTACTTTACATAAATTATGCCACTATTTTATCATTTCCATCATTTGTGTTGCAGAAAATATATCTTTTACTGTGTGGCTGGTTTTACTATTGACTCTAGTTTTGGAGTTCAGCAGATTTATTATAACATGTTTAAAAAGGTTTCTTTTATTATTATAAGACCCCCTGTATACTGCTTTTTCAACCCCCCAAAGTTGAAATATCAAATTAATGATATTTCTGGACAGAAAAACACGGAAAATCTTTGCCAATGTCTCTTCACATACTACTTTTACTCTATTCTTTTTTACTTCCATTGGGACTCCAAATATATGTTGAAAGTTTGTGTTATGTCCCATATGTCTTTTTTGCTCAATTTGTTATCTTGTACCTGAATTTTGATATTTTCCACTGTTGTGACCCAGATTGTAACATTCCTTTTTAGTTGAATTATGGCTCCTATGAAACTTATTAAATTGATGTTTTAAATTTTAGTTGCCATTTTCTTTTGTTGTTGCTGTTGTTCTGCAATCTTCATATGAAACACTTGGTCTTACTATTTATTTCTAATTTTTTCTTTTCTTTTTCTCCTTTTTTTATAGTGGAAGTTGAACAAAGGGCCAATGTGCTGACCTACAGTCCCAGACTCAGACCTTAATATTTTTTTAAATTTTATTTTAAAATGAGATTTCACTAAGTTGCTAAATTGCCCAGGCTAATTTCAAACTTGTGATCCTCCTGGCTCAGCCCCCCAGAGTGCTGGGATTCCAAGGGTGGCCAGCATGTTTACCCTACTTTCTTTAACACATTAATAATAACAATTATTTTAAAGTTAATAGCAGATAATTCTAATCTTTGGGTCAATAGCATGTCTAGTTCTCTTATCTATATTTAGGGTTTCCTGCTTCTTTCTGTCTAGGCTCTGGATCAGGTTTTTGTTTCCCAAAGAAGATTCTTCCATCCTAAGGATGTAGTTAGAGGGAAAGGTTATTGGAACAGAATGAGAACCTGAGGTGACTTCAAGTTCTTTTTCAGTCTTTATATGTATTTTCCTATTTCCTTACTGACTTTAGGATGAATCTCTTTAAGTCTATGACTAAGATCTAGTGTTTCCCATAGTTCTTTTCTATAACAAACTCTGAACTCCAGTTAAAAAATTACTATCTTGAGGTTGTCAGAAAACTCTTGTAGTTTTAATTGCTTTTGGCTGTGCTGTTAGGCTTTCGCCTTACAGAGCTAAATCACCAAATGGCTTAAAGGGATAACCATTTTCAGCATGAACACTGTTTTCAGTACACTTTCTGAGCGTTCATCCTGTCAGAATATTGTGTCTTCACGTTGTGCCTGTCTCAGCACCCCAAGCCTTGAGCCTTGTGCCTATGTCCCTTTAAGTTTGCTTAAAACTTCAATGACTTCTCTGCCATCCTGTTTGTTTTCTAAGTCTGATGCATTTTTCTGAAAATGTCTGAGAGGAAAAATAGCATGAAAAGAGTTTTGTTTATGTTAATTTGCTTCTCATCCCTCTGTAACCTAGATTCACATGTTCTGCTGGATTCTTTTATTTCTCTAATTCTTTCACAGAGTGTTTGCTTGTGTATTTTGTCCAGGTCTTAAAATTGTTATTAGTGGGAGAATTGGTCTTCTGCAAGGCAAAACAAATGTCTGTGTTCTTGCATTTTCCTTTCTATACCTGCTTTATGTAATCATTGAAAAATAGTTTAAAGAGTAACTATTGCTATTCGCAATCATCACATGACAAGTGTTTGGGAATTAGCAGGAAGATGGGTAATCATGTATGTTAGTAGTTTATTATTTTTTATCTTCCATTTGTATGAAGTGTAACTCCTGTTTAGTTGCATTTAAACGTAGGAAATTTTCAAGTGTGTATAATAATATTCAGATTGTCATGTTAGTGTTATATTAGATGTAATAACAATTTATTTTTGAAGATTTGTGAGATGTATTTAAATTGTGATATTTTAAATTATTCCAGTGAACTTTTGAATTGTTTTCCTTCTATATCCCTGTACTTAATTATCCAGTGTCAGAAATTCAACTTAATTACTGTACAAGGTAAAATTGAATTGCATGCCTCTTGAGAAGCACATTATGAATGTCTTATTCCATTTAAAAAATGAAAAATTCTATAATAAATTTTGAGGATTCATAAAGAACTATTTGGAAAGATTTTTAAAAAGTGCACGCATACATACTTAATCTCACTCTGTGTGAAGGGCAAAGGAGAGAATGGGTGTCTTCATAAGGGTAGAGGTGCATGCTTAGCTGCTTTATTTATTTATTTATTTTTGCACCAGGGATTGAATTCAGGACCTTGCATTTGCCAGGCAGGTGCTGATGATGCTAAGTTATATCCCCAGCTGTTTATATGCTTTAATATGGGACCATGGGAGATACTGGTTATCAGGAGAAAGACTGCTGAGATCCACTCCTATTCTGAAAATCATTTAACTTTTCAGAAATGACATTGTTCATGTGTACTTTGATGCATACTTTTTAAATGGAAACATTTTAGTTTGTGAAATAAAACTCAAATTAGAAAATTAATTCTAGCATAATGAATGTAACACATGTACAATCCTATATAGCATAAAGAATTATTATGGCACAATGAATTATTCAAAAGCTAGCTATCATAAAGATGAAGAAATAGTGCTTTTCTAGCCACTCTCAAAGGTGTTCAAACTCCCTATCCAATCACTACCCCTTCTTTCTTTTATAAAAGTAGCCAGTCTCCAGATTTTCATGGCAGTGCTTTCCTTGAATTTCTTCAGATATTTTGACTCAAGTTTATGTCTTTGGTGTGTCCTTAAATGCTATAATTTAATGTTGTTCATTTTAAAAAAGTGTTTTTAATTCTTTCTTAATCTCCTCCTACATTTCTTTTTTATGTCCTGGCTCTGTATTCATTGAGTAACTCTGGCTGTTTGACCTGTGGTAATCCTATGCTTTAGATTTTGCTGATTACATTGATGTATCCTTGTTTTGGTGTATTAATTACTTCCTTGAGAGCTGTTGGACAATTTGAAGTACTGTGGACCTGGGGCTAATAAAAGAAGCCATTCATTATTCACTAGTAGCTGCACATGTTCTTTCCAAGCTGATGCAAGACTTTTTGCATCACCACTAAATAGGAGTGTGCATGTGTTTCAAATGGGGGCTTTGTATGAAGCTTTTTAGTAATTCTTTTGAGTGGTAATCATAAATGAATGCATTCAATAATGGTTCTGATTTAACAAAAGACTAAGATAAGTATGCTTATGCACATGGACTTGTTTTGTGATTGTCTCATTACCACACTGTATTAGATAGAGAAGAGAAGATAAACTAACAGAATAAATTAATAGCTTTTAGGTCAGCATTTCTCAAAATGTGTGTAGGCCCTTGATATGTTAGTACATGGTTCCAAACCAAAATGCTTCTTCAATTAAATAAATTGGGAAAATACTGTCACAATGCTCACGGGCTTTTTAAAGTTGCTGAGGAGTCTCACATCAAGTAAAGCTATTTAGTTAGCATATTTTTAAAAGTTTCTTTGACCACATTTTTTTCTCTGAATATTTGATAGTATAGTATAGTATACATGATTACTGTGTATATTAATGGGAGAGTTTGATCAGTACTTATTGAATCTAGATTATGAAAGGAAGTATAGGTTTAGTATAACAATGCTAAATCTTCCAAAGTATGATATGGGATGCCTTTCTATTTATTTAGATGCTTTTCAATAATGATTTATACTTTCCAGAGTAGAAATTATAATTCTTCTGTTAAATGTATTTCTATATATTCTATGTAATTCTATGTATTTCTATGTATTCTATGTAATTATTTTATTAATTTTGTTTTTGAATTGTAAATTTCAAGTGTATAAAAGTACAATAAACTTTTCTGTGTTTATCCTATATCTTGCAGCCCTATTAAATCTGTGAATTAGTTGGGATAATCCCTAGAAGCTTCCCCAAGATTTTCTATACAAAAGGTCATGCTATATTACAATAGAATTTTATTTCTTCCTTTCCAATATGGATGTCATTCTATTTATTTTCTTACATATGTTACTGACTGAAACTTCTGGCGCGATGTTAAATAGAAGTAGTAGAAATGGAGATAGTTGTTGTAATTTGGATCTTGGCGTAAAACATTCAGTCTTTATCATTAAGTATGACATTAATTGGGATAGATTCAGCACAGTAATACTGTTTAATCCTTTTATATGTTGCTGAATTTGATTTGCATTGTTCTATTGGAAGTTTTGCACCTATATTCTTCAGAGATATTGGCCTCTAGCATTTTTTTGTGTGTGATAGCCTTTTCTGATTTGGGTTAGTGATCATCAAAGACTAAATTGGGAAATGTCTCCTTTTTATTTTTGTGAATTACTGCTACTAATCATTTTGAAAATTAATTTGGCAGGATCTAGCAGATGGTCACCTGGGTTTGGGTTTTCCTTTGTAGGTAGACTAATTACTTAGTCTCTTCACTTGTTTAACTCTATTCAGGTTATCCATCTCTTCTTGAATTAATTCTGGTGGTTTTTGTATATCAAGGAATTTGTCCATTTCATTTAAATTATCTAATTCTTTGGGATATGTCACTTGCAGTATTCCATTATTTTTATTTTGGTACAATAAAACAAAAGTTCTTAACAAATAAGAGAATGGCAATAGCTAATATACTGTGTATCATTCCCTTCAAAGTAGTTACTCAGGGGACAAGATGGTGACAAAAAAGATTCTTTTATAAAGAAGTAACAGACAGATATTAGCATAAAACTTTCTTTTCAACGAACTAAGAAAAAATAGTATAAATGAAACAAATTATCATATATATTAAAGTATTTTTAAGCAACAGAATGAATAATTTGAGAAACTATCTGAATCTCTCCCACTTCCTGTTTATCTTCCATTTTGCTCCTCATTTGCATATATATACTTAGAGTTTCTCATATAAGAGAAATCACATGATATTTGAGCTTGCGTATCTGACTTATTTCACTCAAACTTGTCTTCTTGAGTTGCATCTATTTAGTTATGAATTCCTCAAATTTATCTTTCTTTGTGACACATTAGCACTCCATTGTATAAATATGACATTTAAATCTAAAATATGACATTTTTTTAATCCATTCTTCTGCTGATGATCATATATGCTGTCTCCAAGACACTATTATAAATTGTGATGCTATAAAGTTGGGTATGGATGTGTCCCTGTTAATAAGATAATTTGAAGTCTTTGGGAAGACACCTAGCTGGGTCAAATGGAATTTCTATTTTTTGATTTTTGAGGAATCTCTCCATTGATTTCTACAATGATTGTATTAGGTTACATTGCCTTCAACAATATAAAGAGTTCCCTTTTCTCCAAATTCTTGCCAGTATTTGATATTAGATTTTTTGGATGATATCCATTCTTTTACAATAAGATGCTACCTCACAGTATTTCTAGTTTGATATTTCTTTAATGCCCAGTGCTGTTAAACATTTTTTCATGTATTTATTAGCCATTTGTACTTCTTCTAAAAAAATGTCTACTCATCGTGCTTGTCCATTTGTGGATTGGGTTTTTTATTTTTAGGAATCTAGTTTCTTGCATTCTTTACATATTTCAGTGATGGTGAACCCTTTAGAGCTTTCAGTGACACAGACAGCTCACTGTGGCATGCATGCCATAGGTTTGTCACCCTGAAGATGTCAGTTCTCTGTCCAAGGAATAGCTGGTGAAATTTTTTTTTTCCTATTTTGTAGGTTGCCTCTTTACTTTGTTGGTTGTTTCCTTAGCTGTGCAGAAACTTTTTAATTTAATGTGAACCCATCTGTTGATTTTCAATATTTTTTGTTCCACTGATGTTCTATTCAAGAAGTTCTTGTTTGTGACTATGTCTTACAGTTGTATTTATTTCATCTTCCAGCAGATTAAGTGGGGTTTTTTTGCAATTATTTATTCTTCATTTTTTATTAGTACATATTTGTCATACATCATGACAAGATTCACTTGGTGAATTTGTATCTGTACATAATATATCTTAATTCTATTTTCCCATTCTTTTTTCCCTTCCTCCAATACTTCTTCCCTTCCCCTTTAATAAAAGCTTTGTTTCCATTTTTTTCTTTCATTCTTTTTTTGATGTTACTATGAATGATGTTGTTTTCTTGATTTCTTTTGGGACTGCATTCCATTCTGTAGATCAGTTTGCAGAGAATTGACATTTAAAAAATTTTTATTTTATTTATTTATTAATTTTTGTACCAGGCATTGAACTCATGACCTTGCACTTGCCAGGCAGGTACTTACACCGCTGAGCCAAAGCCCTGGCTATCTTTTATTCTTATATACATTTCAGATATCTCTGTTTTAAACCAAAAAAAAGCATTATATTTATTAACTTATATAAGTTTATATCTTTTGAAGAAGTTGGGAGAAGATAGGAAAACAATTGTGTATTTAAAGCATTTCTTATATTAAGCATCTTATTTTCAACTTTAGTTGTCTTCATTTGTTTCTAGGTAACCAAATGATGATAAGGTATTTTTTCAGTTCAATCCCATATTTCCTCATATTTGCTATTGAGCAATATATTGTATTTTTACATGTGAGTGGCTGTATTGGGTGATACTATGTCCCCCAAAGTCCTCATATACTTTGGATGAGGCTGAGTCTGGCATTTGTGATTGGTTTGCTGTGTAGCGCTGGGATTGATGTGAGTGCTGCACCTGCCCAGGGGTGGAGCTGACGTACAGTGTAAGGGAGGCGGCTCTTCCTCTCTCTCTCACTAGCATGCTTTGCTGTTGCAGCCACCATGAATGGCAGCCCTGCCACGCCACACTGCCTTGCAGCCAACTGAGTATGGGCAGAAACTCCTGAGAAACTGTAAGAAATAAACCTTTCCTTCCCTAATTTTGGGCATCAGGTATTTTGTCTCAGCAATGAGTGAAAAGTAACTAAGACAGTGGCCCAACAATACAATTATATATGAGGTGTGATAGGAAATACAATGAATGTCTCAATTGTAAAATTTATTACAGTACAAGATATATTGCTATTAATCTCGCTCAAAATACTTTCCATGACTTTGAGTACACTTATACCATCATTCTTGTCTTTCTCTGCAGCAGTTCTCCAAGTCGTCGTCATGATTGTTTTTTAGCTGCTTTGATGTCCTGAACTGATTCAAAACATTTTATGGCAATTTCTGTCAAATAAAAGCATTATAGTGTGTCTTCATTTACCTTACTCATCAGATTTGGCACCATGAGACTTTTGGCTCTTTCCAAAAGTCAAAATGACCTAATGACAATGTGTCTTTTACTTACCCAAAAATTGTCTTTTCCTTAAGCAAATTTTAGATGCAAAAATTTATATATTATTTGATCATTCCTCATACATATTGCCTTATACAATTGCATTTTAAATAATTTAAGAGAAGAAAAAAGAAATATTCATTTATGCTGTCTTTTGACAAACATTTCATTACATATACAGAGGACCCTCAAATTATGACCAGCCTGTATGCATGAACAACTGGAGCTATGACTGAAACTTTAGGTTTAACTTATGACCAAAGTCTTGAGTTATGTCCCAAATGCCAGCCACTTGTGCAGCTGTAAACGAAGATTCACAATACCAGAAAATTGTATGTAAGCACCCTTAAGTATCAGTCTGAGCCCAGATGAGTATGTTTGTGGACATGATTTTGGTCAGTGTTTTACATAATCGCTATGAGTACTGCTATCAAAATGGCTCCCAAAAAGTTAGAAAAGAAGCTAAGGAAGGGAAGGGAAAGAAATCAATCTTAATCTTTGGCATGGGGAAAGCCAGTTTTTCCAACACCATTTATTAAAAAGGCTATCTTTCTTCCAGATGTGTTTGTCACATTTGTCAAAGATAAGATAGCTTAGTGTGTCTGGAGTTGTTTCTGGATCTTCTAATCTATTCCATTGATCCTCAGGTCTGTTTTTTTGCCAGTACCATATTGTTTTTATCACAGTAGCTTTATAGTATAATTTCAGGTCAGGAATTGTGATGCCCCCTGTCTTATCTTTGTTGTCCAGGATCGCCTTTGCTATTCTAGGTCTCTTCTTGTTCCAGATGGTTTTCTCTAATTCTGTAAGATACGTTATTGGCATTTTGATTGGGATTGCATTGAATCTGTATAACAGTTTTGGAAGTATGGCCATTTTGACTATATTGATTCTTCCTACTCAAAAGCATGGGATATAGCTCTATCTTCTAATATCCTCTTCCATCTCCTTTTTCAGAGTAACCTAGTTTTCAGTATAGAGGTCTTTCACATCTTTCATTAGAATGGTTCCTAAATATTTCATTTTTTGGATGCTATTGTAAAGGGTAATTTCTCTCTCAGTGAGATTGTTATTCGTGTACAAAAATACTATTGATTTTTGAGTATTGACTTTGTAACCAGCTATGTTGCTAAATCCGCTTGTTAAATCTAGAAGTCTCTTGGTGGAATGTTTGGGATCTTCTAGGTAGAGTATCATGTCACCTTCAAATAATGCTGGTTTAACTTTTTCCTTTCCTATCTTTATTCCTTTTATTTCTTTCTCTTGTCTAATTTCTCTAGCTAGGGTTTCCAGAACTATGTTGAATAAGAGTGGAGAGAGTGGACATCCTTGTCTTGTTCCTGATTTTAGAGTGAAAGCTTTCAGTTTTTGTCCATTTAGTATGATGTTACCTATTGGTTTGTCATAGATAGCTTTTATCAGATTGAGATGAAGACCATCTATTCCAATTTTCTGTGGAGTTTTTATCATGAATGGTTGCTGGACTTTGTCAAAAGCTTTTTCTGTATCTATTGAAATAATCATATGACTTTTCTCCTTGGCTCTGTTAATATGGTGTATTACATTTATGGATTTATGTATGTTGAACCATCTCTTCATCCCTGGGATGAATCCCACTTGATCATGGTGTACAATTTTTTTGATGATTTGCTGCAGTCTATTTGCCAGTATCTTATTAAGAATTTTGGAATCAATGTTCATTAGGGAGATTGGCCTGTAATTCTCTTTCTTAGTTGGATCCTACTCTGGTTTTGGAATTAGAGTAATGCTTGCTTCCAAAAATGAGTTTGGGAGTATTGCTTCACTTTCAATTTCATTAAAGAGTTTGAGAAGTAGTGGTGTTAGATCTTCACTAAATTTCTTGTAGAATTCAGCAGTGAATCCATCAGGCCCAGGGCTCTTCTTTGTTGATAATTTTTTGATTACATCTTTAATTTCCTTTATTGATATTGGGTTGTTTAGGATTTTTATATCATCTTGATTCAATTTGGTAATTCATGTGTATCTAAGAATCTGTCCATTTCTTCTGTATTTTCCATCTTATTAGAATGCAAGTTTTCAAAGTAGGTATAGATAATTTTCTAAATTTCGACAGGGTCTGTTGTGATTTCACCCTTTTCATTCTTAATTGCATGGATTTGAGTCCTTTCTTTCCTTTTTTTGATAAGGTTGGCTAAGGGTTTATCAATTTTATTTAATCTTTCAAAGAACCAACTCTTCAATTCATTGATTCTTTGTATTGATTTTTAGTCTCCAGTGTGTTAATTTCTCCTCTAATCCTTATAATTTTCTCCCTTGTAAGACCTTTTGGTTTAGTCTGCTCTTCTTTTTCTAGAAGTTTGAGGTTCAACATTAAGTTGTTTATATAAGCTTGTCCTGTTTTCCCGATATGGGTATTTACTGCTATAAATTTCCCTCTTAAGACTGCTTTCATTGTGTCCCACAAGTTCTGGTATGTTGTATTGTCATTGTTGTTCAGCTGTAAAAACTGTCTAATTTCTTCTTTAATTTCACCTGTGACCCATTGATTGTTCAATAGTGTGCTATTTAATTTTCATATATTGATGAAGTTCTTGTGGTTTCCTTTGGCATGGGTTTCCAATTTCATTGCAGTATGGTCTGATAGTATGCATGGGATAATTTCAATTCCTTTACATTTACTTAAGCATGTTCTATGAATCAGTATATGGTCTATTTTGGAAAATGTCTCATGTGCAGCTGAAAAGAGTGTGTATTCTGATGTTGTAGGGTGGAAGACTCTATAGACATCTACTAAGTCCATTTGCTCAAAAGTTTGATTTAATTCTAACATTTCATTATTGATTTTTTGTCTAGTTGATCTGTCTTTTTGTAACAGCGGGTTATTCAGGTCTCCCAATACAATTGTATTAAGGCTTATTTGGTTTTTTATGTCCATTAATAATTGTTTTATATAACTGGGTACACTAGTGTTTGTTGCATATATATTTATGATTGTTAACTCTTCCCCTTGGATTGCTCCCTTTACCAAGATATAGTGACCTTCTTTGTCTCTCTTAATCAGTCTTGGCTTAAAATTAACTTTATCTGCAAATAGAATAGCTACCCCTGCTTTTTTCTGAACTCTTGTTGCATGGAGTACTGTTTTCTATCCGTTGACTTTCAGTCTATGGGTATCTTTTTGAATTAAATGTGTTTCTTGTATACAGTATATTGTTGGATCTTGCTTCTTGATCCATTCTGCCAGTCTATGTCTTTTGACTGGTGAATTGGGACCATTAACATTGATGGTTAATACTGCTAGGTATTGACTTATCCTTATCATATTGTTTTCCTATTTTTGGCTCCCCCCCTTTATTTACTTTTTCCCTTCCCTCTAATTGTTTGTCTTTCCTGATGGATTCCTTCTATTGGGGTTCATGGAGCTGTAGCACTTATTATCCCTTTCTAAAATGTCCTTCAGAACATTTTGGAGTGCTGATTTAGTGGTCATAAATTTTCTCAGATGTTCCTTATCATGGAAGTATTTTGTTTCTCCCTCTATTTTGAAAGGTAGTTTTGTGGGATTCATCAATCTGAGTTGAAAGTTTTTTTTTTTTTTTTTTTTTTTTTTTTTTTTTTTTTTTTTTTTTTTTTTTTTTTTTTTTTTTTTTTTTTTTTTTTTTTTTTTTTTTTTTTTTTTTTTTTTAGAATTTAGAGTACTTCACTCCAAGCTCTCCTTGACTTGAGAGTTTGTGCTGAGAATTTCACTGTGATTCTGATGGGCTTTCCTTTATAGGTGATTTGTTTCTTTTCCCTAACAGTTTTTAAAATTTTATTCTTGTGTTGAATTTCTGGAATCTTGACTATGCTATGCCTGGAAGTAGATTTTTTTTATCATTCCTAATTGGAGTTCTATATGCATCACTTATTTATATGGCAAATTCTTTTTCTCTACCAGGAAAGTTTTCTGACATGATGTCTGTAAGGACGTTTTTAATGTCATTTGGAGTATCTCCTGCTTGTTCACTGACTCCAATTAATCTTAAGTTATTCTCCTTTGTCTCATCAAGCAACTGCTGGATTGATTTCTCATGTTCCCTTGCTAGTTTTGAGAAATCTTTCTTTTCCTGGTCACTAACTGCAAGCCTATCTTCAATATCTGAGATCCTGTCCTCACACTGGCCTAATCTGCTTTGAATACTTTCAATGGAGTTTTTATTCTCTTGAATATCTATTTGAATCTGCTTTATGGAATCCATTTGCTTCCTATGTTGTACTTCCATAATTTGCTTAAGCTCATTTATTTATTTTTGTCTGTGTCTGCTCTAACATCACTAAGCATGGTGTGTATTTTGGTAATCTCTGTGGTTATTTCAGAGATTATGTCTGATTTCATTTTTTCTAAAGCCTCATTCAATTGCTTTGTTACCACTTTGGAGAAACCTGATAGGGGGCTTTTGGATTTTCTAGCCTCATTGCCCCCTGGGTTTACTTTTGGCAAACTGGGTGTCTGAGGTTGTGTCCTGTTTAAGTGTCTTCTCATTTCTTTTCTTTTTTAGTTTAATTCCTAGAGTGATACCTGTCAGCTGCATGCAGTGGGTTGCTTTAATGGTGGCATTAAGGACTTCCAGATGATGAGCACTTCCCCAAGATATCTTCCAGGTGTAGATGATTCCTGGGCTCCAAGTCTATTGGAAAATCATACCTCCTCAGTTTGTCATAGATGAGAAACCACTGTTCACCTAGCCCAGTCCCTGGTTCCTTGGCACCGTGCCTCAACTCTCTCTGTGACCCCCAGTCAATCTCAGTCCTGGACAATCAGGGCCAACAGCTATCCAGATCAATTGAGTTAATTCTGGCTGCAGTGGCACCCACAGTACCAAACACAGCCAACAAAATAGTAAACTGAGTCAATCTCTGATTTGCAACCCTCAACCACATAAACTGAATTTGTAACCATACATCAGAATGCAAAACAATCATATACAATACATAGTTCCACAATATGTCAATTCTGTCCTCAAGGGTCAGGACCCAAAATGAATTTAAGAGAAAGCAGAGAAGTGGTAAAAGAGAAAGAGACTGTAAGTAGGTTGGAGGACAAAGATGGGTCCCACCAGTTTAGGGGAAACACTGCAGAAGACTGAGGGAAAACAGAGCCAAAAGAGACAAAAAGGAGAACAGAGCAAGACCACACCCAGAAGGAGGGCAGAAACCACATTCACACTAAATAATAATAGTAATAATAATAACAAACTAAACAAAACAAACAATAAAAAGAAAAAAAGAAAAGAGAAAGAAAAGAATAGAAAAACAGAGTCCATTTCCAGGATTCTCTCTAGATTCACTAGTAGACAGCCTGTGGAGACAGCAACCCAAATTATGGCACTGTATCCCTGCAAGCCAGCAACTGCTCGTGGACAGAGTAGTAGACAACCTTAGCAGACCTGCCCTGAGAACAGACTCCTTGGGCTCGCCACCATCCAAGCAGTCTCCACGGGTCTGCACCCAGCTAGGAGCTGCTGGGGGAAGCCGGCAACAGTTTTAGCTCCAGGCTTATCTGGCCTGACTCCAAAATGGCTCTGGGCAAATTGCTCTCTCCCGTGGGAGGACCAAGCCCTCTGCACTCACGGCCAACCAGCACAGTCCTCCACGCCTGCCACTCTCCTCCACCAACGAATGGGTCCACAGAGGCTCCTAGGGTTGCCAGCCACCCCCGACACAGCCACAATGTGCCACCATGCTCCAACAGTTCCCCTCACGAAGTGAGTCCAGCTCTGGGAGAAGGCACCACCAGCTATTGCCTTCTTCTTTGTTGAAGTTTTTCTTTTCACTCTCTCTGTGGGGTTTGATTCAGATTTCAGACTCTTCCTGGGTCTAAGGAACCCATTTCCCTCCTTTTTGTCTTCCTCAAGATGGTGTATTCCCACGTCTAGAAGATGTCTCTCAGAGAGGCTGTTTTCTTAGCATCTTATTATCCTGCTGTCTTGACTATGTGTATATTGATGAACTTCATAGTATTTCACATTTCTCTAAAGTTCTGTACTTTCTTCATTCTCCTTTTTCTTTACCCTTTGGATTGCATAGTCTTTGTTAATCTTCAAGATTGCTATTTCTTCTGCCAGTTCAAATATATAGTTGAGTCCTTCTGGTAAATTTTTTATTTTACTAATTATAAACCCAGAATTTCCATTCGTTTCTTTTTATGATTCCTATATGGTGATATTTTGTCTTGTGGTTTTTAAATTATGGTTTTCTAGTGTGTGTAATAGCTCCTGTGAGGTCTATGCCAATTAAATTTGTAATTGGATTACACTTACATGCATCTTCATGGTTTGCTATTATTTTCCTTGCTTATGGGCCAAATTTTCAATGGAAAACTGATATGTTAGATAATATATTACAGCAGCTCAGTGTACTTGTTGATAGATTCTGCTAGCCCGGGGCTTAGCTATCTGTAACATGACATCTGCCCAACATGGTACTGGACCCAGAGAAACAACTTAGCTCTCCAAGAGTAACCTCCATGTTCTTCTCATTCCAGAGATAAACCTCCCACTCCTTTTTTGCGTGTACACTGAGCCCTCTCCAATCCCAAGACTCCACAATCCCCCAAGCCTCCAACACCAGACCCCAGTAAATCTTTCTGTCTCCTGTTTTACACAGTCAGATGCTCCTTCAAATCAGCTGCTAATATGTCATTTTGCCCACATCCAAAACTCCTCCCCCCAGCCAAAGTTGATAAAAGTAGATAGACTTCTTCATTCTTGTTGAGAGTGTCTACACTCCCAGCCCCTAAAGCTCTCCCATGCCCTCCTCATTAAAGGCCTCCTCCTTATCTCTCTTGCTCTCATTTTGTCTGTGCCCCTTCAGATTGAGAGCCCCAAAATACTCAATCACTTGTCTGTTTCATCCTCCTAAGGAGATGGTTAACTGTTGCTTGGTCATTTACTAAAGACCAGGTAGATTACTTTAGTTTGACTTCCCTCCTCCTTTTGAATCCTCTGGTTCTGTCAGAGGGTACAACCTTGAGCATTCTCACAGTGATTTTGACTTGACTCTGTTTATATTTTTCTCGATCAGACAGCTGTTAAACTTCACTAGTTACAGGCTGATTGCTCCATTGTTTTTAACTATGCTCTGGAGTATAGATTGCCCTACAGAATGATCTAGTTAAATTCAAACTCCTTTGCAGGGATGATGTTTGAGGCTAGTATTGAAAAATATATATATATATATATTTGACTCAGCAAGAGAGGTCTTTTCTTAATCTTCCTTTTCCCTGATTCCCTCTGGTAAACTAGTTGACCTATGAATTAGTTTACATCTGTAATGAAACTATCATCCTCTTCTTAATTGGTTTTTATCCAAACCTTTTTTTTTTTGATAGGCACCTTAGGTTTGAACTTGTTCACATTCTATTATAAATATTAAATGTACTTAAGGAGAATCTTATAACCTGCCTCTCCCCTTAGGAGAGATATGGGTCTGGGTTTAGGGCTAGGTTTAGTGATATACTTCACCCTTTGAGTGATGCCCTTGCTTCAGTTTCTGAGCACTGGATTAAGATTGGTAGGATCTGGTTTTCTTCACTTGCCTCCCCTAGTTGGAAACCTCTGGTTTATGAAAATGATACAGGGGAAAGAAACTCCCAATCTACCAGATGTCTAGTATGAATTTGTGTTCTCAAAAATTAAAGAATGAATTTTAGGAACAATGGACGTTAAGAGCAGAATATATTTATTGAAAGAAAGAAAGCTTCTTTCCGAGAGAGAGACAGAAGCAGTCCCAAGTGGATTGTCAAAGACTGTCTTTTCTAGGAACTTTTATAGAGTAAAACCACAAAATGAGGTAGGTCCAAGGTGGGGAAAAACATGGGAACTCTCACAAGATGGGTATGAGGTTGGACAGAACTATGACTAAACAATGAGATTAACTGCTTGGGTAAAATTGACTATATCAGGGATACATGGGAAAATGAGCCATGTAGTAAGTAGGGCATGCTTAAAGGGCAGTGACTCTTCCTGTAAGGGGTTGGGTTAATGATTCCTGGCTTGGTCAGGGTAATAGAGACCTATTTAGAGTATCAAGTCCTAATGCTTATCCTTAGGAAGCATGTGGGTGCATTTGATTTATCTTTTGTCTTGAGGTCCCTACAGTGGAGGTGTCTGTCTCCCTCATAGTTGCAAGGTACCTGGCCTTCTGCACTGGCTTCTTTGAGGGCCCAGCACTGTCTGACTGCCTAGAATATTTCTGTCTAACTCAGCTGCCTGTAACAAAAGGACAGAGGCAGAGGTAACTGCTTTTTCAGTATTCCTATTATGCTAGGAGTATCAATAGGGTATCTGCCTCATGAGTATGGGCTATGTATGGGAGTAAGGGAATGAGGACATCTCCCTTGGAGGCAATTACTGGGAATTTAGCTATGCAACCTGGAACTGTGCAGCAAGATGAGACATGGTTGTTCTGTTCCTCACTGACTGGGAATTGGACCCACAGTATGTCTTGTGTTCTTAGTTGTTCCTTGCTGGAATAGAGTGACCATCACATTGGGCAAGGAGGCAGAAGGAAAGGAGTGGGTTATGGTTTAGTTTATGCAGATTATTGTTGTTCTTACCAAATTTTAGTAAATTTTGAATGTGCAGTTTCTTAATTTGTGGTATATATTCATGACTATCTTTAGAGATTTTAAATGCCTTTTTAAAATAAAAAGGTTCACCGATTGTTCAGGAGACTGTCTGTACAGTCCTAAGTTCAATACTATATCAAACTTGGTATTTACCAAGAAGCCAAAGAAATAAAACATTATAGAGTCAACCATAACCCTCTGTGTTCTTTTCCCTAATTCCATTTTCCTACCTTTTTCTCTTTTATCTCTTAAGTCCTGAATTCAGGCTTATACAGACCTTTCATGTGTTTATATTTTATTATATATGAATATATTCAGAAGCAGTGAACATATGAATCTGTAAGGTACACAGCACAGTATATTTTAAGACAGTTATTGTAGTCAGGTTTTGCAAGGAGAACAAGACAGTACAGGACACAAAATTTATAGGATTATTTATAATGGTCAACCAAGGAGTCAAGTACGAAGAAAATGCAGGAAATCTGTCCACACGTTAGAGAATCCAGTGCAAGACCTGGATCCCATGGCAATATTCTGCATGAATTCAGCTGAATACCTGCAGCCCATCACAATGCTTCCCACAAGTTCAACTGGAGGCCTAGACCCTGCAACAGTGACTCATGTAAGTCTGTTTCATGGTTCTGCACTGGACAGGCCCAAAGGTCAGTGATGGAAGCTAGAAAGTTTGTTCCAATGGAATGAAGGATCTGTGCCAGCAGGCTAAGGATTCTGCACTGGAGCCATGAAGTGACACTCAAAATAAGGACTAGGGCTCCCATGAAAAGTCCCACAGCCATCCCCAGCAATAACGAAGTCCTGAGCTCCTCCAATGATGCAAACAGCTGAGTTCATATCAGGAAGCCAGCATGACAAGCTTCTCCTGGAGAATGAACAGCACACATCTTCCCTTCTGGGGCAAGGAAGTGCTACTCAAAGTAAGGACCAGAGCTCCCCCAAAGTGAACTGCAGCCATTCTCAGTGACAACAAGGTCCTGAGCTCCTCTGATGATAACAGCCAAGTTCATATCAGGAAAGAAGCTCAACAAGCTCCTCCAGGAGAACCAATGGCAGCAGGAGAACCAACAACCACCAAGAGAATAAACAACATGACTTCTTCCTCTCCAGTTCTCCATTTTATTTTGGCCATAATCCTCAGGTGTGTGTGGGGGGGATCCACACTCAGTACCATGCTGATTCAGTTCACGTGGTATTACAAGTTGACCACTTGTTATCAATTCACCACAACACTGTGTTTAATACATAAGAGAAATTCATTTCTTGCTTTAAAAGCACGAACATAAGAGCATTAGTTGAAAACACCATTTTTTCATTTGTTACTTAGAATTATCCCATTGTTTTTGCAAAAATATCTCAAGTGAAATCCTACTGTTACTAATGGATAACCGCATCTGGTTTGTGATATAGTAAAAGGAATACTGATTCTGCTTCTCTGGCATTATTGAGTTAATAAGGCCTCAAAACTGGCAGAGTTTTAGAGGATTAATGTGCATCTCTCTTCATCATTTTGCAGAAATTTCTTCTTTTCACAAGCACATGAGGACTGATCACAGCAGTGCTAATTTTAGAAAGTGGTGGGTAATGGGTGTTAGGAATGGAGAACTACCATATTCATGAGAAATGATATTGTTTAAGGAGATGAGATGAAGACCTGGGAATATATGAAAGTTATAAGTCAGGACGTTTTGAAGGAATGGAGAAAGTAGGGGTATTAGATGAAGTCCTTATCGTCAGTCTTTTTGTTATGGATTAACTTGTTGAAAAGATGAGTAGAAGATACAGAAGAAAGGATGTCTACAGTATGGGAAAATGTGTTCATGGGAAGGGATGGAAATTAGTTGAAAGGGGTCTGTGGTAGGTTAACATTATCCCCAGTAACCCATCCCCTTGTATGATCCTCTATTTCTGAGTGTGGGTTTTCTGAGTGTGGCTTTTATGGTCCTATTTTTCTGAGATTGCACATGTGGTGGAATATCAGTTCTGTAGGTGGAATATCAGTTCTGTAGTTACGTTGTTACATGGAAAAGGCAAAGGGTCACGTAGTCCTCTGAAAGAAAGAAGCTTACCTGCTGACCTTGGAGAAAAAACTGCCTGGAACATGAGTACTCTGTAGAGGCTGAGAGTCTAGGTCCTCTAGTCACAAGGAACTGAGTTCTGCTAATAACCCTGATAAACTCAGAAGAGGACTCTGAGCTCCAGATGAAAATGCATCCAATATCTTGAGTAATCATGTTGCTACTGTGATGCCAAAGATAGATGCAGGTGGACTGGAAGAGTCCAGGTTCTTGTCTGTTATGAACAAAGAATTTGACAAATCACACAGATAAAAAAGAGCAAGCACGCAGATTTTAGTATACTCAAAGAGGGCTGGGCTTACATTGGGGAAGGGAGTGGCAGTGGCCCTGGTGTATATAGATAGAAGTGCCTTTTGATGCTGACCAAGCTCCCAGCCCCACCCTGGAGGACCTCCTAGGCCTCTTTGACAGCTTATTCTGACTCACATCATCCGTGGAACTTCGCATATCCTTTCCCATTATTCACTGTTATAATTGTATCGACATGATGTAACCCATATGAATGAATAGATAATGAATTTGTTTGTGACCAAAAGTTAATTTTGAGCAATTTGAGGTATATCTTTGCCTCCATCTGAGTTAGGGGTTTCTCCAAGAACTGATTTGTGAACTTATTTTTTGACTGTGGCTCTTGTTTGGGAGTTAGAGGTGGATCCCTAGTTAGGACCTGTACCCTTAGTAGCTGATGGGAAATATTTCTTAGCTCATGTCTGATAAGAAGGCATGCCATAGCCAGTGCTAAGTACTATTATAATGCAGAGTCTGAGTAGGAGTTCAATGATGTCAACCAAGACTCTGACTTTTCACAAGCTGTGAAATAATAAATGGGTTGCTTTAAGCTACTATCCTTCTGATAATTTGCTACAGCTATCATAAATTAATATGAGGCCTCTTAAAAAATGTTTACTTTTGGACCCTAAAATGTTCAGCCAATGTTCTAGAGAAAAATATAATAACATGGTTCATTTTGGAAATTATATAGCCTATGGAATTATCACATTTTCTTATTATGTATGTTCTATTATTTCAAAAACATGAGAAGTATCATTTTTGAGCTGGTTTCCAAGATTTTATTTTCTTATTGCTTATTTTTGTATGATTTTTTCCTAGGGCTATTGAGCAGAAGTTTTCAATATTTTCTGCTAATTAAAAAATTGCATTTAAAAGTGCAATTATTTAACTTTATGCCAAGTTTTTCTTCTGTTACCAAAGGCTTCCTCATTCAACTGATTCTTCTTTTATCATTCTCATTTCTATAATTATTTTTGTGATGGTCTCATTTGAGGTTTTTCACTTACCTAATAGGCCCTGCCCTAAACTCACTGTTATTTGGGGACACAAAAATAAAACCATCTTTATAATTTTCTAGTGAACAATTCAGACAATTACAAGATGGATACTAGAAAGTTTGAATATAAATATAAGTTCTTGGTGTTGATACAGAAAAAAGGAGAAAGAACTATTGCAAACAGTTTGCATCACAACTTTTGCTGTAACATTTAATCTGTGCTCTTCCACTCAAAATATCTTGGAAGATCTGTGAATGCCATGTAACAATATATATATGTAATAAGGTAAAGAAATGTTCATTTAGTTTTTAATTAGTTTTGTGTATGAAAGGAAAACAATTTTTTCACTAAAGAATAAAGGAGTCCAAAAGAGTCAAATTTCTCTTCTCATATTTTAGAGACATGAACTTCTCAAGATACCAGATTAAATAAATTATTGTAATGGATAAAAATAGTATATTTAATTAGAATGAGAATGTTCTGTTTTGAGAATTTACAATAACACTGTGGAGAGTAAAAGAATCTTCTCTATCTGTTATGAGCTTGCCCAAGAGAAAAACTAGCATATAGTTTAAATGTTATATCTGCTCTTCCTTCTTTCTTGTTCTGTTTCCTGCCAAGAAGTAAAAGTGGTAAAATCTTCCAAAGCCTAGCGTGTAATGCAGTATGATGGCAGTTACTCAGAAAATCTTTGAGAGGTATGATTAATGCTTAAGAGTGACACCAGATTGTCAGAACAAGAATGTGAAAGAGTCACTTAATTAAAGGACAAATCATAGGCTCTTGAGGAATTTCTTTCTAAAGCTAGAAGGATTGTTCAAGCTGTAGTTGAATGTATGAAAATGTGTGAAGAGGATAAGAAGGCATGATTTACCTTCTGTCAGAATCTTGAAAGAAGTTTCTACCCTGGGTACACATAATCTTCTCCTTATAAAAATGGCAACTCAAATGACCCTGTTACATGCACTTTCTCACTGAAGAGAAAAGATTCAGTACTTCCCAAAGTGCAGCATGTGATAATACATTACACCTTAGTCACAAATTAAGCTGTAACAAACAAAGCTAATGGGACAGAACAAAATCTTGTAAAATACCCTCTCCCACTACTGTGGAGATTTTATTCACACATCTCAGTCTGCTTCCTTTTTAGTTTGTGGTGCACAAAGAACTGTGCCTCTTTGCAAGCATATGAAATAAACTATTTACTCTGTGCTAAATTCAATGCCATTTGTGGCAGGTAAAGGTCTCACAAATTTGCCTATGCAATCAGTTAACAATAGTGCAATTTCCCAGTTAATAATAGCACAATAGCATAGCAGACTATTTAGAAAGCAATGGTATTATAATATGAATAAAAGATAAAATTATAAGATAAAATGTTTAGCTTTGTTGAGGTATAATTGACAAATAAAAGGAAATAGAAATTATACATATTTATGATGCAGTAGTTTGCTTATTTGAGCAATATATATACACCAAAATCACAAGTGCATTTGCAACCAAATTTTTATGTCCACAGAATTGCTGAAGGAAGACTGATGAGTCAAGTTCTAGAGAAGAAGAAATAGTGGAATAATTTGGTACAGTAGTCCCACCTTATCCATGGGAGATAGAATAGATTCTCTGGTCCAATATAATTAATCTAATGTAAATAACAAAATAACAGTTAGAAAAACCCAAACAACCCAAAAATTATTTAGAAGACACTCCTAAACAGTTTACTAGTTGAAAATCATAATAGAAAGTAATCAGTATTTAAAATTGAATGAAAGATGTTTTAAATTATAAAACAAACAATTCTTAGAGGGAAATATATCCTTAAAAACTTATAGTAAATAAAGGAGACTTGTTTTTTATTATTAAGTAATCAGTAACCAACACAGCAGAGGCACACACCTCTAATCCTAACTACTCAGGAGGCTTAAGCAGGAGAATGACAAGTTTGAGGCCAGCTTGGGAAACACAGGAAGACTTCATTTATAAAGCAAAATAAAAAAATAGAAAATAATGAGATCATTAGCCAATTTAAGAAATTAATAAAAAGGAAAATAAAAAAAAAGAAGGAAAATGGTAGTGGAGGAAAAAAAGTGAACTTAATGCAGTAGAAAACCAACAGTTCACACAGAAGATATAGGACAAATGCTGCTTTTCTAAAAAAGTCAAATCATTCTGGGATGCATTTGTAGCAAATTCTCAAATGATGCCAATACTTTGGGTACAGAAACGATACTTGCAAGGTGCCATTCCATAATTTCAAGTTTAGGGAGTAAATCTTGGCTTTGTCCTCACTAATTTCCTGTGAAGTATTGCTAGTCAGTGTAATGATGCGGGATACTTTTGGAAGACTGTATCTCATTTAATTTCCATGGCATTAACATCAGTAGGTTTGCAGGGTGAGGAAGGTGAGCTGAGCAGGTACAGCTCCTTCTCAGTCCTGCTTGCTCTTTCCTACACCCCTGTACCATGTTTTCCAAAGGGCTGGGAGAGCCGGGCGTGGTGGCGCACGTCTTTAATCCCAGCACTCGGGAGGCTGAGGTAGGAGGAGCGTTGTGAGTTCGAGGCTGGCTTGGGCTACAACTCAAGCGCAACGCCGGCCTGAGCTACACATTGCGACCCTGCCTCAAAAAACCAGGGCTGGGAGTTTGGCTCAGTGCCTTAAGTGCCTGTCTGGCAGGCGCAAGGTTACAAGTTCAATCCCTGATGCCGCAAAAAAACAACAACAAAAAAAAAACAAACAAACAAAAAAAAACAAACAAAGGGCTGGGAGACTATGAAGGCTGACAACTTTGATTTAAGTGATTTGTCCTAGAAGACCTTTTCCTTGAATCTAATGTATTTTTCTTGTGGGCTTGTTCTACTTTTAATGTTTTTACTTTCAGATTGAAACTGAAATTGACCCGGACCCCTTACAACTCTCTGACAGTTGTTTTGAATGCTGACCTGACATTCTGGTGTCTCTCTTCAGTTAATTGGTTGGCATCTGAAGCTCTTATTTATTTATTTTTCAAGATTATTGTTACTTCTAATAGATTCCTAGCCAGTTTTTTTTTTTTTTTTTTTTTTTTTTTTTTTTTTTTTTTTTTTTTTTTTTTTTTTTTTTTTTTTTTTGGTACCGGGGATGGGACTCAACCTTGCACCTGTCAGGCAGGTGCTTATGCCACTGAGCTAAATCCCTGGCGCTGACAAGTAGTATTGTAATGAAAGTTTTAGGAAATCTCTAGTAAAAGAAATATCTTTCACTTTGTTTACATCTATATTTTCCCAATTTACTGGTTATAAAATCTATAGTTTTGGTAAAATATAACTTTTTGTTAAAGATTCTGAATCATCAGATAAATACAAATACACATTTATTTTCAATTTTCACAAAATACCAAACATTGTATTTAGTACTTTAAAGACATTATCACATTTTACATGGAAAACTGCCTGCTGAGGTTTTGTAAGCTCCATTTGATGTGTGGGGGTGTGGTAGAGACTTGGTGCTTTGAGAATAATTTAGGACAGAGCTCCAACTTAAATTAGGGTGCTTGGTTGAAAAGCAGGCTATCAATGTTTTGGAGTGTCTTACTGCTTTTCAGGTATCCCACACTATCCTTTCCTTAAGACAAGGATTAATTCAGTTAGTTATGACATCACCTGTTTAAAACTAAAAAGAGAAGATGTTTGCATGTGGATTGGCAGCAATAGAGCATACTTCACCAAGAAACTGCCCAGAAGGGCGTGTTTGTCACCCAATAAATGTGGCTCAATCCCAGAGAGACGTTATTCCAGAGATTTTAATGAATTTTACAGGTGTTTTTCTGCTTGCCACTTCTTTTCTTCCAGGGCAGCTTGGCAAAACTGATGAATAAGAAGTGACATGGCAAGGGATATCTGACCGGCATACCTTCAGTGCAAAGATGGAGAGTGCTGCTAGCCTGTAACATTGAATGTAATTCTAAAACCAAATGAGAATAATAACGATTAAAAAAAGACCCAGAACACCACTTCATTATATCTCATTGTGTTTACAGTTCTTGGCAACAACACAAAGAAAAATCCTGAAATCAGATTAAGGCAATCTGCATGACAAAAGTATTATCAAGAGACAGTGGAGGCAGGAAATCATTGCTGGCTTTCGTTATCTGTAATGCTGCTGAGAGCTTTATTTGTCTTTACCTTGAAGTTTTGGAGAAAATCTGACTCTTGTTGGCACACTTAGGTTCTTTTACTGAAGCATCTTGCTATTTAATAAGCACTGAGCTCTTGAGGTTATTTTGGAATGTTTTCCTTTCCCAGGTGCCTGGGGTTTGCTCTTCTGAAAAGAGACTTGTTTGAAAAAACTTAGGTCTGTGGGTGCTATTTATTATGTAGAGGAACATTTTTGCAACATTTAAAATTACAAGGTTCTAAGGGGCTTGCATGGAATGAAGGATGATGGCTTCAAATACCAGTTCTTTTTCTCTAATGTAACCTTGCTTTCTTTCAGTGCCTTTGCTAGGGTGATGAATCACAGCACCTATCTCACCTGCCGGTGACAAAGATCAGAAGGAATGCATAAAAGGTCTCTAGCCACATTAGGCCTATGATGATGGGTAGCTAGACTCTGATGGCAAATCTTGTGAAAAATCTGCTGAGAGCCAGTTGCTGTACTCTCCTGGAATTTTAACTATAAGACTTAGCTAACAGTTCATATTTTAGCTATACATTGGAAATGAAAATGAATGATACTCTCCAATTGGTGTTCATGTTTTCCCAAAGGTCAAAGATATTTCTGTGAAATGGCAAATAGCTGGTTGAAAACAAACAGTTACCAAGATTGGCCAGAGAATGAGATTTTCCCAAGTGAACTGATGTTGACAGACAATCAGTTCTTGAACTTCTAACTTCTATGTATAAATGCATTTTTATGCACATATGTTCAGATTGCTTTTTGTATTAATATCCTGAATTATGAGTCTTTATAACCTCTATTCTTACATACAGTATTTCACCAATGCATCAGTTTAAATATGAATCTAATGAAATTTCTCTTAACTGCCTTCTGACTCTATTTCTGCTACTTCTGAATGAGTGTATCATAATGAATAAAGTGGGATTCAACAAGTGTGATTCCAGGTAATTAAGATAGGCTAATTTATTTTCCAATGTTTTTCAGCATCTGGCCTTTTCTTTCTATTCTCCTGTCTTCTGACCTTTACACTAGCTCATTTCTCTCAAAATAATTTCTTCAGTGATTTATTTTCATTTATCTGTAATTTGAAATACCATCTGATAAAGTCATTTTGCTTACACTGATTCTACCTTGAGAAAAATTAGTTACTCTCAGACCCCTGTCTGCTGCCTATGGCTGGCCCTGATTCAGTCAATAAAGGCAGATGCCCCCACACACCTCATCATTCATCGTCTGAAGGTGTCAGATGAACTGGGCTATTGGAACCAGAATTTTCCATGTAGAAACTGAGTTTGTTCAGAGACTACAAATACTAGAGTTGAGGGTGGTGTTCCTAGACTAGGTGCTTAGAATTATAAAGGCAATGAGAAAAAAAGATGAAGAAGATTCTGAGATACACTGTTCCTGATTTTAATTGTGAGCAATGAAAGTGTTTTTCCTTGGATATCTAATTGTTAAGCGTGTGTGTGTGTGTGTGTGTGTGTGTGTGTGTGTGCTTGTGTTCACCTCTGTAAAAATGTACAAAAGGGGGCATGTGTATGTATGTGTCTAAGCATAGGCATATATTTGTGAAGAATACATTACCTGGTGAAGAATTATTCTTTAAATTTCAGAAGTAGCATGAGCAATTCAACTCATGAGTCACTCCCTTCCTTTTCTAATAATTTATAGTAATTACAAGTTTTTATTTTATTGTTTATTTCCACATATGTTTTCTGGGTAATGACTGAAGTCAAAGTTTTATGCCCACTGTAGATCAATTTGGCAGCCTCTTTTGTTCCTCTGGAAGGGAGTGAATAGTGATTCTATATATGGCTTGTGCCTCAGGGAGGGCTCTTAAAATTTCTGCTACTTACCTCCTCTATAGTCTTGTGCAGATTACTTGGCCGTTGCTGTGGTGTTATCTAATAGTTCACAAGTCCTGTGACAGTTCTGGGTGGTGGGGGCTGGTGGGAGTGTTTGGTGTCAGAGTCCTTAGAAAAAGACTAATGTCTTCTTATGCCACTGGGTTAATACCTTCGGTAGTGTGGGACTGCATTAGGTTCTGGGAGAGCGAGTTGTTAGAGGGCAAGTTTATCACTCAAGTTTTGCCTCTTCCACACATGCCCACTTACCCTTCTGACTTCCATGGAAGTGTGAAACCACACAGAAATGTTACTGGGTGTGGCAGCCCAATCTTGGACTTCCTAACCTCCAGATGTGTGAGCCTAAGGACATTTCTTTCCTTTCTAAATTACTCAATTTCAGGAATTTTTTTTATAGCAATAGAAAATGGAACAAGGCAGCCTCATTAAAACTCATTTTTCTCATTTGCAAAATAGGGGACATGCAACTGAGAAGGCTGTAGTAAGATGAAATAAAACAAATTAACACAGTGTCTGACATTTGTTGGGTGCTTAGTAAATGTTAATCCTTGTTGTTTTTGCTATAATTACTATTCGTAGTGGTTGATATTAGTATCCTCGCTACTAGTAAACAATCGGTACACTATAGTCTTTGTAGTTTCTGTTGTTCCTTAGAGGTTCTATACCTAATAATTTCCAAATATGGTAGAAATGTGAATATTTAAAAAGGGGATATTTTAGTGATGAAAACTTAAAAGTATGACTTTTAAGAATGAATTTTTTCATGCCACATTTCTGGGAAGTAAAAGGTATATTTGGAATATGAACAATTGGTCCTAATTTAACTTGTTTCAGGTATGACTATTAAGTTTTATTAATATGAGACTCATGTATAAATCTAACACTGAAATCCTAACTGGGAAACAAAAGTATCTGAGTTTTGCAGCTAAATAGCTTTCAAAATTCTACTTGAAAAAAACCAGCATTTATTTAATATCTGTGTATATCAGGTGCTTTTCTTGGAAAATATAGTTTGCAAAGTTTTAAAAAATATACATATTATTCATAATATTCTGAGTATGCACATAAAGTTTGTGAGGCAGAGCACATTAGGATTTACATATAGCAAATTAAGAGAGCAAGAAAGATTAGACCTGCTGTATGGGTTTGATCCTGTGTCCCCACAAGGCCTCATGTAACCTGAATGGGGCTGAGTCTGACATTTGTGGTTGGTTTGCTGTGTAGTGCTGGGACTGGCGATGTGAATGCTGTACCCGCCCAGGGGTGGAACCAAATTACAGTGTAAGGGTGAGAGGAAGGCACGTCTGGTTCTCTGTTGCCAGTTTTCCTTGCTGTTTGGCAGCCATCATGAATGGCTGCCCCACCACACCATGCTGTCTTGGAGCCAACTAAGTATGGACTGAAACCCCTGAGAACTGTAAGAAATAAACCTTTCCTTTCTTAATTTTGGGTGTCAGGTATTTTGTCTCAGCAATGAGTGAAAAGTAACTAAGACACCTGCACATTGGAGTCTGTATTTCAGGGCAGGAAATCTGAAAAGAGGAAAGTGGGTTCTTACATATGTACCCACCTCTTCTAATGCAAGTCTCCTTGGGAAAATAATGGGGAAGAGCCTGAGTTTTCACTTTAAGGCTTTTAATGTAAGTAAACCACACCAGGGGAAGGATAAAATGAGGGTGTTCAGCTCTACAACCCAGGGTGTGTCTTTGTATTTCTAGAGTTTTCTCACTATCTAAATCAGTCATAAATTAATTTCCAAGTGTTGTTTTTAGCTGAGGCTCAAGTCTGAGTAAAATTTTCCCAGAAAGCTTTAATTGAGAAAGCAAAAGTATTTTCTCTGTAGCCCTAGACAGATGATATTAAATTTCACCCTGCATACTGAGATTGTTTCTCTTACAGAAAGGCCAGAAATAAGTAGATGTTATAAGGCTGCATAACTAGTGAGATGATGATTTTGTATTAAAACTGAAGGCTGTCTGGTGTGAAACTTATTTGGTGGCTAAAATTCTGGTTAGAGAGACAAACATAAGGACCATTGTATAGATCTTGCATCTCAGTTTCCAGCAGGCTTAAATTTAAGTGATCCCGAGGGAATCAGGATCTTTTTCTCTCATGTCAAGGTTTTTCTGTGTGTTTATGCAATGTGAGACACTTACAGAGACAGTGGAAGAAGTACGGAATTTAAGAAGTTACAATTTGTTTTCCATTTTCTACATCCTCATGCTGTTAACTAGGGCTGAAGGGTTGCTTTAAAGATCAGGAGGGCTGTCTTTCTCTCCACAGGCCTTACTCTTTCTCTATTCCAGTAAAGAAGCATTCTCTCATATTCATATTGTTTTGATGTTCACTTGGAATATGCTTGTGACCATGCTCATGGCTGTTACAAAGATACAAAGAATCTGACTTTTTTCTTTTTTTTTTTTTTTCTTTTGAGCTCTGACCCAGGTGGAGGACTTACAGGAAAGACTAGCTTTTAGAGGAAGCAGATTTAATAAGCATAGACTGGTCTGTTAGATTATGTTTTATTATCAATTTCCATGAAAAGAAAAAAGCATGCTTTTCATCCATCTTTGGTTTTTATCATCCTTAGGTGACAGTGTCTTTGGTAAAGGTATTATGATTCCTATGACCTGAGTTTATCCCTCCTGTTGTCAAAAAGAATGTGTTACCAATGTGTTAAAATAGTCTTTTTTCCTGGTCTACTAAATTCTTCTGCAGCAAAAAGGACAAGCTTGATGATAGCATAAAAATGCTCTGTGGTGATACATTTCTAACCAGGTTTTCCAAGATTTTAGTAAATTCTCTCTCTCTGTCTTTCTCTCTGTCTGTCTGTCTGTCTCTTCTCTCTCCTCTCTCTGTCTTTCCTCTCTCTCTGTATCTCTCTCTCTCTTTGTCTCTCTCTCTCCTCCCTAGCTCTAGCCCTATCTGTATCTCTATCATCTCTGTCCATCTTTCAGCAAGTCTTGGGAATCATGCTGGGGTATGACTATTCATTCCTAGTAAGCACTGCCTCCAATGCCACACAAGGGCAGGTGAGTTTAAGCATTCTTTTGAGATGTGAGCTATATCTATCAGTGTATCAGGTTAGAGAAAGGAAGTCTATAGCCAGGAGTTGACCACTTCATCCATATCTCCAGGTCTACCAGCTAGGTTGTAGCTTCATCATTGGTCCCTGCACAGGCCTGCATGTATCTGGCTGTGGCTGGAACCTGTCTGTGGCTGGAATCATTTCCTGTGGTCAGTGTCAGCTAATAGTTCTCCAGTATCTGGGGCAGGAGGGTCTGAAAAGAAGCCTCCAATGGTTGTTACACTAACGAATGTGCCTGCTTTCTTTATGGATGTGATACTTAGGAAAAAAGAGGAAGGAAACTTCTGATTTCCTATTTCTACGTTCTTTTCAAATTTCCCTTAGTTGCCTCTCATCTGCAATATAAAAAGAGATTTACCCTGACATTCTAGAAAGCTGAGGAAGGAAAAGGGCAAATTTGGGCAATGTAGTGAGACCCAGTCTTCAAAAATAAAAACTGAAAAGGCTCTGTGTGAAGTCTTTGGACTCAACCCAGTACCACCAAAAAACAAACAGACACACACACAAACAAACAAATAAGATTTTCATTAAACCATTGACATCTTTTATTCAATGCTTTGAGGAGTAGAAGGGAGGTTGTGGTGATGATAGGAGATAAATAAAAGGGAAAGTATTTTGCTGTATCCCCACTAGATAGCAGACATTTAAATGCCCGTTCTTATTTTTGTCTTATATAACCCAGGTATTATAAGCATCCATTCCATCACCCATTAATTCATAAGTGTTTATTAGGTACCAAGCACCACTCTAGGGTCTGATTATTAACATCTAATTTAAAGAAGACAAACAATCTGAAAGAGGCTAAGTCACTTGCTCGAGTTAGTAGTTTATAAATTGAAACTGAATTGAAATCCAGAACAGTTAATCGGATTGGTCCCTGAGGGTTTCCTCTCTATAGGTGAAAAATAATTGTCAAGGGATTTCATGGCTAATTTAATTTTTGTAAGGGCTCTTGTTAGCTAGATCAGTTTTTCCTTTACAATTCAAGGTAAAAAGATTGTCTTCACATAGTTTGTATGGATCAAAAAAAAATGTACAGAGACAATGATTCCTTCCCTTTTCTTCTTTGTTTCCAGTCTTCCAACTTACCATCTCCATTCTCTTGAATCTAGTACCAGAGCCAGTATCTTTAACACTCTTCCCATCCCCTCTCATTTCTCCATCATTAATTTCCTGATTTTTGATGTGAGTAAATCACAAAGTCCTGTCTTTATGCAGAATGCATGGTAAGCTCAGCTTCAAGTCCCCTTCTAACCATGTTATTGATTATAGCCAATTTTATGATGGAGATTTGGAACTTCTGCCATTACTTCTTCTGGCTGTTTCACTAGGTTTCAATGTCAGTAAGTTTCACATCTAAGATTCTGTTCCAATCCAAGCAAGAGTAATTTGCAATATGTTGCATTTGAATGATCTTTCTATTGACATTTTTATTTTTAATAAAACTAATGATTTGTGGCATGTTGTATGAAGACATTTGGGGAAATTTTTCCTTTCTGGTCTTCTACAGAATAAATTCAAAAAAATATTTTGTTCAGTGTTTTTTAAAAATTTACATTTAAATCCTTTTTGCGTTCAATTGGTTTTGGGTGTTACTGAATGACTATACTTTCTGGTTGAAAACCATTCTACCATGAAATTTTAATGGTTTTTTAGTGAAGATATAGGAGAATGAATTACTGCTTAAGGGATGTTGGATGACATAATAAAACTATCAGTCCTTCAAATAGTAACTTTGCAAATATTCCTTTAATGACTTAATGGTAGTTTCCCAACTATTCTGTTTTGCTTTAATGGAAAGGCATATTAAGAATGGCTCTGGTATTATAATTCATAACCAGTTCTTCCATTATGAAATGAATGAATTTTTTATTGCTTTTAGAAAGGAATCTCCACCCATGGTACACTTCCAGTGTTAAAAAAACAAATCAAAATTCAGCTTTCTTAAAGTAGTGGTTATACGAGTTATGTTAAGGCAAGGAGCTACACTAACTTCTATATACACATATTCAAGTTGTTTGATTATTGCATTTAAAGAATGTCTATGAAAAAAATTACTGATTCATAAGGCAGATAAGACTGTTTACTTCAGTTGGAAACTTTTTAAAAGTAACTCTAGGTTTTAAAATAATCATTTGAAAAGAAATTATTTTTCTATTTTTTTTTTACAGAGAAAGAAATTGGCAGGTGGCAAAGAATGTAGATTTTCCTTGATTTTGCATATTGCCTGAATTTGTCATGCTTTTGTCTCAAAATTCTGTTCCTGTTAAAAACAATGCTTGACTATTTCTGACTTGTGTTTTACAAATGTGTCAGCATGTTCTTTACTTTTCCAAACCTCATTTCTATGAGAAATTTATACCTCCAGCTTCTTGCATATGGTCACAAATGTCCCATAATAGCTTTTAGAATATCACCGAAACAGATTACTACTATATTCTGTTACCTTATTCTAAGAATATAAATAAACCCTACTTGAGTACTGAATTATAATTAACAGATAAGACATTGGAAAATTCTAAAATGAACGTCTTTCTAAAACCAAGAGGAAAAATCTGTAAGCTGTAGTCTGTACTATAGTATCAGAAAATTTAAATACAAATCTTTTTCTATTGCCAGAAAAAAATTTGCCTTTCAGACAAAGAATTGAGTAAACAGAAATTTAAAGATTTGCAGGCGGTACATTGAAAAATGTCCTTACCTGGAGTATACTCTATGGGTTTGAATTTAACTGGTGGAAACTTTAAACTTACTTCTTAGGGTACTTCTTGGCAGATGTTTTCAAGTGACCTAGAGGAAGAAGAATACAGCTGCATTCATATATTGACTCAGTTGTATCTTAGGACAAATGAAGAGAGTTTGCAACAAACAGGATGTATTGGAGAGAGAACAGTGAGCTCCTCCTCCTCCCACCTCCCAATGACTTAATATAACCTTCTTGTACAATTTAACTGCCCTTTAAATTCTTATAAACCAAATGGAGATTCAAAATGCTTTCCAAATGACCTAATGAAATATAAAAAATGTATGCTGTTTTATTATGTGTGCCATTGATATGTTTATACTACAAATATTTTACAAACACATTTTTGAAAAGAATGGCTCTTAGGCAAAATATGATCAGGAAGTAAAAATAAATATCTTTACTGTCTCTACAGAATACCATAGCAGAGGATAAAATACAGGCGTGATTCTATGAACTCAATAATAGTCCAATATATAATGCACTGGAAAAGATACATGAGTGCACAAGCATACGTGTACACATACATAGACATTTAGAAAATATATATGTTCTCTGTATATACGTATGACAGATATGCATGCCTATATGTACATATTTGTATTTAGTGCATATATCTAGATTGCTTTATGTAAACATGTTTGCCATAGCAAAGATTCACTTAATTAATGTAGTTTCTGTGATAATACAAGACACAAGCATTTACTGAACATTTAATGGTGGCTGTTGTGAGAACTAAGGTTTTCTCAGTGTACCTTTGAATGCTGTTTTTCCTACAGAACTCTCTCCCGCTTTTACCTGTTCCTTCATTCTGTCCTTCTGAGTCATAAAACATCATTGGAGCTTCTTTGTGAGCTCAAAATCCACTTATAATTTGGACTCGTGCTACTCAAAGTAATCTTGCCCTGGTATGCAAATGTGTAACTTGTCTACCACTGGAGGAGAGCTATAGGAATTGAGGTAATCAATGATACACTTTTATAGTATTTTGATATTTCATTTTTATGATCACTTTTATTCTATTTTATAAAAGTATTGGCCTACCATGAATTAGGAACTTTTAAAAAGAAAAACAAGTGAACAAAATCTTCGACCTTCCCCATAGAACGTTTGAAAAGTACTTACCTATGTTACTGTTTCTTAAATCTGATTGCGTACCAATGTTCCACAGGGGGAATTCTGGAACTTCTTAAAAGCCACATATACTTAATGATTGGAGCTTAGGGCTCCATATTAAAAAAAAAAATTGAGGCAAAACAACACAAACCCTTCATTATTGGATGCATATTATGTTTGGAATGCACTTAACCAATACCTGTTTAGTTGGTGCAACCAATTGCATCAAGTTTATTTTCAATTTTTTTTTTTTTTTTTTTTTTTTTTTTGCAGCACCAGGGATCAAACTTGCACCTGCCAGATAGGCACTTAGGCTGCTGAACCAAACTCCTGGCCCTGGTTTTTTGAGGCAGGGTCGCATTATGTAGCTCAGGCCGGCCTTGCACTCGCGTTGTAGCCCAAGCCGGCCTCGAACTCACAACACTCCTCCTACCTCAGCCTCCCGAGTGCTGGGATTAAAGGCGTGCGCCACCACACCCGGCTTATTTTCAATTTTTAGTGATTCTACTAGAATGTAAATGCCGTAGGAACATCAATCTTGTCCTTTTCATTGCTATGTCTTCAGCACCCAGACTGATAATATACATAACAGGAAGTAACTAAAAGTATTGGTTGAACAAATGAATTAATAAATGAATGCATGTTAATTCCTCATTTAGTGCAGGCAAACTAAAAGCAAATGTCATAAATTATCTTTTGTGGCCTCTACCAGATTCTTAGGATGTGACTCATTTTTCATGGAAATACCCTTCCATTATAAGAATGACATTGTACCATCTCTCCCTATGTTTGTGTGATTGATCAGCAAGTGAATTTCTCAGCACCCCTACATTGCAACACCAAGTCCCACCCTGCAATATAGTTTTTCCAGGCAGAAATCTTCAGGTATTTCCTGGTATGTGAACTAACTGTGGTGAATCTCACCCTCGCCTGTGAAGGAGAACTTGACCAAAGGAGTCTGCTATTTGTGGCCCAGAGGTTTCTCATTTGGAAAACAGCTGCTCTCACTGTTGTTTAGCTGATCATTTATTTACCTTGCAACACTGTTTTTTCCAGTTCTAGGGATTGAATCCAGGGCCTTCACACAGAGCCACATCCTATTCTTTTGTAATTTTTTATTTTGGGACAGGAACTCAATAAGCCACCAAATTACCCAGGCAGGGCTCAGACTTGAGCTTCTATCTCAGCCTCCCAGAGTAATGAGACCATGGGCATTTACCACTATACCTAGTGGCCTTGTGTTCCTTAATCTTCACATGATCACACAAAGCCCCTTCATGTTCTTGAGACTTTTCCATACCATTTCTGTTATTCTTACTCAAACAAATCCTTTTACTCCTTTTCTCAAGCCCTCCTGTGTCTGTCCTGGATGTCTTTCTCCATCAAAGCTAACTGCAGAGCCTGCTGCTCTCCTATCATGTTTCACCATTCCGAACTTCAGTTGCCTAGCATCTTTCCTGCTACATACTCACACATCAATCTCTGTTGTTCTTCCTCCCAGACTGAACTCCTCCTGGGCTCCAAACATAATTCATTAATTTCTGTGTTGCCTTTTCTTATCTCAGTGCTAGTTTCAGGATAAATATTCTGGAGATGTTCTTTACATCAGATTTAGGGATGTTGGTACAGGAGAGAAGAACTCTCGTGCTCAAGTGTCTTACATCCCACAATTATGAAAGAATGATTTTTTTTCCTCTCTAGATTGAATGGGATGCTCCTCCAATCAGCCCTGCTTCCCTGGGGCTTTTAGGAAAAAAAATTGCAATCTGCAGTGTTGAGAGGCTATTCCATAAATTACTTTTGGTGCCTCTGAAAATACACAGACGACTAATGTCCTTTAGTTTATCCACATCCAAGTATAAGCAGTCACTTTCCTGCTGCTGAATTTAATCCTTCCTGATGTTAATAAAAGTAACATATTTTTTCAATCTTCCCACTTTTCTACAATCTTGACATATGTCTTTTTATTTTGTCAAGTAACTGATATCCCCGTTAGCACTTGAGTTGCAAAACTTCCTGAAGGTCAATTATTTTGTTTTCATTGTCAGACATTTCATTATGAGGGTTTTCTTTTTATTCTTTAGTCCATCAAGATGGGAAGAATTCCTCCGTGATGCGATTTTAATGCCCAGTTCACACTTGTATTGAGGATACAGATGTCTGGAATCCCAACTTCAGGCGCAGACTCCTTTTCAAATCTCCACCTTGTAGGAAGTAGGATTACTCTTTGGTCCATGTTCACACCACAACATCAAAAAGAAGCTTGAGGTCACAAGCAGGCAACAGATGTCTTCACGTGAAAGCCAGCTGGTTAGTTGGTTAGTAGTCACTTACTTCTGTGAATTCCCTCCTTTCCTTTTTTTTTTTTTTTTTTTTGGCTCTTGATTATGGTTTAGCTTCTTTGTAGCTAGGAAAGAAATGACCTGGAGTCATTTATTTTGTAGAATTTTTGTTTGTTTTCCATTTATAGCAACAGAAGTTTAGAATGATAAAATAAGTGTAGTGACCTGGGGATGTGTGTGTGTGTGTGTGTGTGTGTGTGTGTTCGTGTGTGCGCTCGCGTGTGTGTGTGTAGGATTTCATAATAACAACCCAGAAACCTAAGCATATTTTCCAAGTGCACTGTCTTAGATTTCTATAGATTATTTGAATGGTGGTTGAACTTCCATTTCTTCTTGGAATGGAAGAGGAAAAAGTAAATTAAGAACAGGACATAAACTTTATTTCAATAAATCAGCCTTAAGAATAGTTATAAAATTTTTTTAATTTAAGAGAAAATAGATACAGAAGATAGAAACAAAAATCAAAAAGACAGACAAACAACAACAACAGATCTGATACGATAACATTGTAGGTTTACACACTGAGGTGGTTGAAGTTTGACAGTAGTTACAATATTGCATATAGTTACCTTCGTATGGGTTGATCATATTGACAGATATAGACATGTAAGATTTATCAATTCAGGTATATTAACTTTTCTTTTTCAATAGCTATTGTATTTAGCAATATGGTTTTTTTAACTGTCTTATTTATGCATATTTATAAATTTATGTCTTTTTCATTTTCTCTTCCTTCCTTTCCCCTTAGAATACTTCTTGTTATTATTGAAATAACTACCCATAACATCAGGTCTAATATAACCAAGTGAAATAGTTCAGAGTGAAACCAATAAAGCATAAAAGAATGGTCATACATAAGAGAAACAAGAGACTAAAGAGATCAACAAACAACAGCAACATATCCGATACTGTAAAATTATAGGTTTAGTAATTTAGATGGTTGGAATTTTACAGTGGTTGCAACATTGTATACTATTACCATTAAGGGGGCTGTTCAGATGGACAGGTAAAGACATGTAGGATTGATCTGGTCTTATGAATATCAACTGTTCTCTCTCACCAGTTAATGCATTTAGTAGTATAGACTTTTAAACTATCTTATGAATACCCTTATATAATATAAAACTATGTCTTTTTTTCCATACCTTCCTTTCTCGGTTCCCCTTGTAATACCTCTTATTGTCTTCAAACTAAATGCCCTTACCAATTGGCCAAATATAGTCGAACGAAATAGTTCTGAATAAGATCAATAACAAATAAGATAATGGAGGCAATACATAGTAATGCAATGTTGATTTCTATAATGCCTCATATTAGCTTCAAGGCAGTTGCCTATATCATCTGTAGTAACACAATCATCCTAAAACAGGTTAAAATCCCTCAGAACAGAGCAGTGAAAGTAATACCTGGTTTTGAAGCAGGGTGATCATATATCACTGAAGGCTACCCTTATAAATTTTGCGATCTTTACAATAGCCATCTTTGTTATCATTTATGATAAAGATAGGCTGGTCGAGGTAGAATAGGATTAAACTAAACAGCTCATTGAAAACAATACTGGACTTAAATCCCGTTAATGGATTATTCATTTGTCTGCCCTGCTCGGTGGTATCTCTCTGTCGCTTTTTCTGGAGCAGTGGACTTCTTTATCTCTCTCTAGAATGTCCTTCAGTATTCTCTGTAGAGTTGGCTCGGTTGTCATAAATTCCTTTGGTTGTTCTTTGTCATGGAAGTATCTTGTTTTTCCATTGATTTTAAAAACTAATTTTGCAGGGTACATTAATCTGGGTTGGAAGTTATTTTCCTTCAGGGCTTGAAATATTTCACTCCAAGCTCTTCTTGACCTGATGATTTGTGTTGAGAAGTTTGTTGTGATTCTGATGGGCCTTCCTTTGTAGGTAATCTGTCTCTTTTCTCTAATAGCTTTTAATATTATGTTTTTGTGTTGAATTTCTGGAATTTTGATTATTATATGTCTGGGTATAGGCCTGTTTTGGTCAAGTTTAGCTGGAGTTCTATATGCTTCAGTTATCTGAAAGTCTCTTCCTGTTCCCATGCTTGGGAAGCTTTCTGAAATTATTTCTGCAAATAGTCTTTTAATTTGATTTGTATTGACCCCTGCTTTTTCACTCACACCTTTTATTCATAAGTTATGTTTCCTTGGGTTGTCTTGCAGCCATTGCACTGCCACTTCCAGATTTCTAATTATCTTGAGAAAGTCTCTCCTTTCTCTCTCCCAGGCTTCCATTCTTTCTTCCAGATATGAAAGTCTATCCTTAGTTTCCTTCAAGTGGTTCTGCCAACTTTTATTGGAGTCTTTGATATCCTGGTAGTCTCTCTGAATCTGATTAATGCGTTCTAACTCTTTATTTGTTTCATTCTCAGTTTCCTTTGATTTTTCATCCTCCACCTTTCCAGCTATGTTTCCTTTAGAGGAGCTTAGCGATTCCCCTATTATGTATTTCATTTCAATTCTCAGTTGGGCTAACAGTGCCGCTTTAATTTCTTTCATAGCTTCATGGAGTTGTCTCCCCACTTCAGTTGTCATCTCCTCTGAGAGTTTAATTTTTGGACTCCCGACCATTTCTGCATTAGCGTCCCCTGAATTAGTTCTGCTTATATCGGAGTCTGGAGAGCGCCCTCTACCTTTCCATCTTGGCATTTTCCTGGGCTCTGTTGAGAGTCCATGTTGGCCCACTGTGTTTCCCCAGCCCGCCTCTGCTCTGCGGATGTCTGCTGCAGTGTGCGAGGGTAGGGCCGCTCCCTGTGAACCCTTACCAGGCCATCCGCCAAACTTCCCCTATCACCCCCAGGGTGCCCGCGCAGATTCCGCCAAGACCCTCCAGGAATCATGCCTAATTAGGTGCAGTTCTGGTCTCAAGATGGATGCCTGTCCCTTGCTCTCCCTCGGGGGTGGGGGATGGGGGGCTGGAGGCTGCCGGGTTCACTCACTTGCCTGCTTGCGACCACCTTGCTCCACAATCGACTGCCGCCTCTGCCGTCCCCGCTGCAGCTGTAGCAATTCAACCGCATATTGCCATCACCCCAATCGCACCTTCTCAGTTCAGGTCGCAGCACTGATTGGATTCGGCTCCGGTCAGAGGTGCTGCTGGTCTCTGCCTTTGTTTATTTCATTTTTTTGCTCTTTCCATGGTCTACAGTTCTTGTTTTAGATTCTTCTTGGGTCCAGAAGACCCATATCCCTCTTTTTTCCTTCTCTCTGTTATTATATTATTTTATATACCAGCATTTGGATGGTATATTCAGGGAGTCTCCCTATCGCGGTGTTATCTGGGTGGCCATCTTGCAGGAAGTCGAATAGTTATAAAAATAATGAAAAATATTACAAGAGGGCAATGAAGCTTATAAAATTAAGAGTGAATTTAATTTTTCAAAAATTTAATAAATAAAGGTGAAGGAGAAGAATATCCATTTTTGGTTTTTGGGATTATGAGAAACTTTCATTGTATCCTTACTTGATGTTTTTGAGATTTCTGCATTAATAAACAACTGTGGGGTGAGTTTTTCATGCACATGAATTGCTACACATTTTTATTTCTTTTTATTCTCCATCAGACTTTATCCTCTTGGCTCCTGCTCTCTTATTTCTTCAAGTCTCCTATTTATCTTCAGCTAATTCTGCTTTAAGCTAGTCTCTCAACCTGTTTCCTTCTTTCTCCCTGTAGTTTTCTTTCCAATTTTCTCTCTCTCACTCACAGACTCACTAGACAATCTTCTTGCTTACAGATAATTCATTCTTTCCCTCCCTCATTCTTCGACATATTTCTTTTACTCCTCTCAGTGAAATAACTATTTTTATAGAAGTGTTTTCCCTCTTCTTACTATTGTAAAACCAGGCAGCATATGAAGAATCTTGGAAACTTGGAAAAAAATAATGACTAAAAACTTGCTGAACAATAGATATTTTTAAAACAAAGAATTCCAGGTAAAGAAACAGCTCTCTGGTTTCATAAAAATGAGTGAATCCAATAGAACCAAAGATAATTCAAAGGATAAAAACATTAATTGAATTGAATTGATTGTTATTCCTGATAACCACATAAACTAAAATGGTAGTTGTACAGTTTTTTGAAAGGATTTAAAAGGATGAATTGAGGATGAGAGCTGAAACAAAAAATGATTAGGCCAATGTCTTTGGTGCTCAAGTTAGCAAATGTATTTCTGAAAGCAAAATACAGTGATTAAAAAAACAACAATTTTGTATAATCTTCTGTGTGAATGTTCACAGGCTCATAATACTTTGAAGGTCTTTATGTTGATTAACACATTTAATCTTCACAATAACTGTACTGATTAATTATTATCCTCTTTATTTTTCAGTTGGGGAAACTGAAACCTAGACTTGTTAGACAAGGTTGTTTGGATCATGTTGCTGGTAGGTAGAGGTAGCAGTATTGAAACACAGGTACTCCTGACTCTGAGATCTGGTCTTGTGACCAAAATGTTGCCTCAATTACATCTTTTAGAACCAAAAGTAAAAAAAATAAAATGCCATTGTGATTTAAGTGATCCTTATTATAAGCCTTTAAAAAAGATTTAGATGTCATTCAAATTCAAATATATCTTAGAAAAAATTTTGTCACTCTTCATTTCATAGACAAGGAGCCCACTTTTCAGAGACTGCAAGGAACTAACTCAGGGATATTATTTGGTTTCAGTGGAATTATAACCATAATTGCTCTGATGGCAAAATAACCATTTGGTCTCTCCCATAAGTTTTCTCCCCACTGGTTTCTCACAACACTGGAAAGTTCAATGCCAAGAATTCTTCTGAGTAAAGGAACTGTGTATTCAGAAATCCTCCCCTAAAACATAAGTATATTGCTCAGAGGCAATAGCAAGGTAGCCACTGTTTTTCCAAGCTTGCGCTTTCTTCCAGTGACTTTCTTTCTTCCCTGTCTACTGGCCAGGAGGAAGAAGTAGATCAGCTTTAATGCCATCATTCACAGATTTTATATCTGGTAAAAAAATACATCTGTAGTTGCTCTCTCAGTATTATTTGTGCTACAAAATTGCTCATAAACATCTAATTTATCAACTTTAGAGATCAGTAGCATAGTAAATGAGGGCACTGCACTGTTTGTTGTTTATGTTAGAGAGGATTTTGTTCTATTGTCTTTAGTAATAATACAGGTGCAGGTTAATCCTGTTCAGTCTCTTTGTGACAGGATATGGAGCTGGAGCATTCACATTCAGAGAAAACTCTGAAGTGAGACTGCAAAGAATCCTTCCCTTCCTGTATGCAGAGTCCTGTCATTTGAAGGCAAGCACAGAAAGCTGGGAAGCAAATGACAGTGATAATTTTCTCTGGCACCCTCTTGCTTTCCAAACCTTGCTGTGCCTCCAAAGTTGTCATTTTTCTATTGTTCCTGAGGATTAGGAATCCATATGCATAATAAAACCTGATACTGTCAGAAGATCGGCTCACTGTGGACTTGGAACTCCTCCATTAGGAGTTTTGGATAGGTCAAGGCACTTTCTGGTTAATGAAGTGTCTTCACACACAATTCTGGTATGCATAGAGGAAACTTTCATCACAGTCCAGACCCCAGGAGGCAAATTAAACTCTTACTAAATTTGCTTCAAGGAATTTGCAACTTAGCATCCCATACTCATTTTTCTGAAACCACTGAAGTAAAATAATTTACACAATAAACAAAAGACCAGTGTAAACAGTGTGCTCTTTGGAATTATGGACACTAACAATACCGCACAAGCATTGCATACGGGCTCATTTAGTCTTCTGGAGATTGCCGCAGATTAAGATTCCTTCATAATCAAAATGCAATTGAATCATTAACCTCACTGTGCTCCTCAAATGCCTGTGACTCATTTTCTGCCATTAGGAAATTGTTAAATAGTCTAAATTACTGTAATTTGACACTCATCTTTCATTTTTCAGGGGGAACAGGGCTACGTACAAGAGACCTTCAGCTTCCTTTGGAGGCCACGAGGCACAGGCATTGAGCTTTGTGTTTGTGTCTCCCTTGACAGCTGTCTCCCGAGAGCTGTGAAATTATCTTCAGTTCTTCCTAATTTAAAGAAAAAAAGTCTTTTGTTGATTTCAACCCTTTTGTACTGAGCTTTTCCGAGTATACTCGGTTCCTCAGTATGTTGGAGTGGAGTAGGAAAAGAGGGTTGCAGGAGAATAATTGTGTGAGATACACACTTATACTGAATGAGAATAGTAGTTCAAAACCATGTCTTACTTTAGGTATTTTTTTAAATTTTAGATACAAAGCTACAATTTCATCTTTATCCTATTGTAGATGTGCTTAGGGCAATCACAAGACCCTACCTGAAACCAAAGAGAACAAATAGAGACATAGGTAAGAAAAAAAATATAAAGTATATATTTTTATACATATATAAATATATAAACACAATATAAGTATCTTTTCCTATAACAAAATCCCAATTGCACTGTAAAATTTACTAACTATACTTTTTCATTCTTTTGTTATTCTTCTTTGTTTTCCTTCACTGGAAATACACAGTTTTCCCTATAAAATGAGTCATTGATTCAAAAAGTATTTAATTATGAATTATGTTTTATTTTGCATAAATGGAAATAGATTAGAAACACTACATATATAATTACAGTACTGCTGCAAAATCTAGATTCTGAAGAATTTTATTTCCAACACGAAGGAAACACTGACCCATTTGATAGTCCTTTGTCTGGGAATCATATAACTGTAGCTTTGGGCTCACTATGCCTGATTTTAGAAACTTCTTGCACTGCTAGACTGTATTGTCACAATCTTTTCCCCTTTTCTTCTTTATCAAGTTGACCTTTTATTTTAATGGGTTTTCCAGAGGTAACTTACTCTAATGGAGGCAAGTTACTGTTGGATATGATTTTAGGTGACAACTTCATGGTAGAGTTATAATTTATGCTGTTACTTAAACAAGAATAGCAGGATACTTTCTGTATTATTCCATTCTCATTTGGCAAAAGCAGGGTGACTCATTATCAAGATTTTAAGTGAATGTTAAATGAAGGAGACAGGAGGAAGTTTAAGGAGGTATGGATTCTGTTTTTGCCAAGATGGTGAAATAATAGAAGTTTCAGATTCCAGGCCGGAAAAGTAACTGTAGAGAAATTCTAGAAGCAATACAAAACTACAGATTCCAGAAAATGTCAAACAGAGCCCTCCCAAAGAGATGAAACCTGGCTGACACAGGATAATTATTCAGCAGCAGCCTGGGGCACAGACTTCAGCGGGCAGGACATGGAAAGATGGGATGTACAGCAGTTCTGGGATTTGAAATCAAGCTGTAGGCTCGTCCCAGACTTACCCAATAAGAAACTCAGAGCAGGGCCCAGCATCCACTGAAACACCTCCTAGTGATTCTCATACATGGTAAAGTTTGAAGCAAGAAAAAAATTTTAAGCTGCTTTTCTTTACATTACTTAGGGTCAGCTGTGGCCCAGGAGCTTTAGAAGAGCTACCTGCCTCTACCAATGGATCAGTGCCATTGCCAGGCCAGGAGTATTATTATAGGAGTGCAAAACATTCCGGTTGGTGAGGAGTTACTAACAGACACAGACTGGCTAGCTCGTTCTCCAGCATTTATTTCTCCACTGAAGCCCATGGTTAGAAATGAGGGTGCACAGTGCATCACTGTTTTCACCTAAGGGTTTAAATAACCTCAGATTAGAGAAGTTGCTTGGATACACAGCCAAAAATCACCAAGGATCCTGTGGAGCCCATGGTAGTCTGCCTGGGGCTGTGCACTCTCCGCTGACCACAGAAGAGTTGGAACTCCAGGAAAATGCAGATTTGCACGCTATGAGAGTAGGACTTCTGAGCAAAGGTAGACCCAGGAGTGTAAGGCCTGAAGGTTGCACAGTTTCCATGGCTGTTTCAGAAAAAATAAGAAGATAAATGAAATTACAAATACAAAATCTAATGTGAAGATAGGTATTTGTTTAGGATGAAAAAGAAGTCGACACAAAATACATATTTTTGAAATCTAACCAATATAAACATTATTAAATTTAGAAAACTATTAAACCCCTATTAAAAACATTAAACCTATATAAAGTCATTTCCTACTTTTTGAGATTTATTCTCTTTGTTCAGCTCTTCATCTCTCAACAATCATATTGTTGAATATAATTATAATTTAAAATAAGAAAGATACTTTAGTCTTTCATATCACATGATTGTTCAGGATTTGTGTTTATTATGACTAGATAAAATGCAACTTTCCATACTGACTTGTTTTTAATAGTGCTATAGTTTTGTGCTTTATAACCAAGTGACATTTAATGCATTTTATATTTGCATAATTTATATCAAATGAGAAAAATGTATGTTTCACAGGTATTATTATACTTTGAATTTTTGTGCTATTCCTAAATGCAGAAAAATTCTGTTTTGACTAAGAGTCAATAAAAAACAAATACTTCTTGTACAGTTTTAGATAGCTGATGATTGGAACAATGTTTTGTGTTACTTTCTGACTGAGCAGTTCAACTACTCCTTCATAGTCTTAGTACTGCATGCCGGATAGTATTTTGATGTTGCAATATGACTTCCTTCGTGTCATGACATAGGCTGAGTTGGGAATATTTCAAGATAGGGATATTCCTGGAAGCTATTCCTGTATAAAACACACACACAGATAGTAACAACTATACTCTATGACTCATATGTATTGATATGGAACAGAAACAGCAGACTCAATTGATGATACATGAGTATCCTGTGCATATTTATAAAAATACATAATCATCTACTAGTGATGCTTCATGACTCTCAAACTTTACTGCTATATTAGTAAGGACTCTCTATACAAGTAGAGAAATGAGAGAGGGTGAGGGGAATGGTGACAGTGAGAGAGTGAGGGGGGAGAGAGAGAGAGAGAGAATGTGAACTTGATTTTAAGGAATTACTCGAATGCAGGGCTGCAAGTTCAGCATTTATAGGGTAGCCTTATTTGTGAGAGAGACATTAAAAAATTAAATATTCTCTATATACAACTAAGAACTAAGACAAATTAACCTTGCTAGTAATGGAACAAATATAGATTTAAAGCATTACCTAGAAGCCGGTTTTCATTTTTCAAGTTAACAGTATCTCCTTTAAGTAGGATTTAAAAAAAGCAAGTCAGTCAGAAGTGAGACTATCATTCAAGTGTAAAGTTAGTAGAATTATTGATTGTAAGCACTTTTGGAAAGTGATTTGGGAATTTGAACATAATATTTTAAAAAGGCTTTACTATGCAGCCCTATGATTTTACTTCTATGATCAAGCCTATGAAAATAATCTGAAATTCTTATGCCCACAATCTATGTATATGTGAATAGCTAGTAACATATATGACTTTAAAGGGAAGTAGTCTAAATAAGCTAATATTTAAGTAAATATATTAGATTTTGTAAATATGTGAAATTGACTATTATGTACTACTAAAGTATGACTTACCATGAACTTTTTAATATGGGGTGTGGTAGATTAACTGATGGTCGACTAGTAACACCTAGCTGAACTGAATCAGTGTGGTAGTGGGTATGAATGGCAACCTGAGGATTATTGTCAAAAATGTAAAAAGGAGAAATGGAGAGGAAGAGGTGCACTGTTGATTCTCCTGGAGAAACTTGTCACCCTGGTTTTCCTGATATGAACTCAGCAGTTCACATCATCTGAGGTGCTCAGGACCTTACTGTCACTTAGGATGACTGCAGTTCTTTTTGAGTGAGCTCTGATCCTTTCCTTGAGCATCGTTTCCTGGCTCCAGTGCAGATCTTTTAGCCCACTGACACAGATCCTTCATCCTGCTGGACCAGACTTTCTAGCTTTCACCATGGACCTTTGGGCCTTCCCAGTGCAGATCCTTGATACAGACTTGCGTGAGATATTGTGGGCTCTAGGCCTCCAGCTGGATCTTTGGGAACATTGCCATAGGCCCTAGGCCTCCAGCTGGACTTGCGCAGGACCTTGCTATGGGAACCAGGCCCTTTGCTGGATTCTTTGGGTCTGAAGTATGTGGGCAGATCTCCTGTGCTCTTTTGCACTTGACACTAGGAGTGAATATTATAAAATAATCCTATAAATTATGTATTGTTTCCCTACAAACTCTGATTACAACATAGGAAAACATTTGCATTCTAAATTTAAATTTCATCGCTTCTTGGCCTTTTGGCTAATATCAAGTGTAGTATTTGTTCTTATCTATTTAATAACTGACACATCTTCTATCTGGGGACAATATATTAAATGGCTTTTTGGAGCTGAGAGATGGAACAAAAGTTTGCTCTATCCATTCCATATATCAACTTGGTACTGCAGCACCTCCAGGTATGGGGCACCAAAAAAAAATTTAAATTTCAGAAGCAATAATAACTCATTGTATGTATAATATTATATAAAGCTAGAAGTGATTGTATTAAAATAAAAAATAAGATAACTGAAATAAATTCTATAGTTGGTAGTCAAAAATACTGTTGAATGAGATTAAGTCTGCATTTTCTATTGTTAGATTTCTAAAACTTAACATGAGATCTTGATTTTGTGCATAAACAAAAAACAATGGCTATAAAAAATAATAAAAAGCAATTTAACATTCTCTTCCTTATACGTTAATAGTAAAGAAGGTAACTGGCTTGAGTTTTATTATTTAGTTGAAAAATTTCTTTTGCTAGGATTTTGAAAACATATTTGATGATTTTCTCTGTTATTAATATGTTTCAAATAAATGGTTATAAATCAAGGTCTAGTTGTTTCCATAGAAGACCCATAAGTTTTTCTCCCAGAAAGGTGAAATAATAAATTCAGATTTTTGACAGTTTGGTGGCAAATACATTTACTCAGAAAAAGTTCATCATTCATCTGCGATTTGTACACGTTTCTTTGCTACTTGTCAGTTTAAGTCAGCTATTATTGTAATTTTTTACAGTGCAGGCCACTGAGTCAAGGCCTTGCACGTTAGGCAAAGGCTCTTCATTGGACTAACCCCGAGACACAATCAGGTATTTTTAAGAAAACCTCTACATTCAGAAGTTTTATGAGTCTCACTACATGGAACATTATATTTGAAATAAAAAGTCTTAACACATTGAATGGCCCTGTGGACTTAACTTATTTAATATTGACAAACAAACAAACAAACAAAACTCTCTTCGTTTTTTCCCACTGAGTTGACCTTTTTTTAATACTAAGGACTGCACTGAGATCCTTTTCACTGAACTATAGCTCCAGCCTTTTCTATCTTTTTGAGACAGGGTTTGATAAATGTTAAAATTGTAATCCTTCTATCTTAGCCTCCCAGAGTCCTGGAGTTAAAGGTGTGTACCACCAAGTCTGGCCTGAATTGGAAAAGGGCTCTGGAGATAAAGAGTGACAGGACCACAGGCAGGTGAAGGGGAAATAAAAATTATTGAGATGCAGTATGTATATGTGCCAAATTCCCAAGATGAGTGTAATCATTATATATTCAAATATATGCTGATTTAAACTAAAAACTATGAAACTATACCTTTTGTGTCTGGTATCTAGTAACAATTATTGATAAAGTGCATATGCACAGATACACATACAGATTAGTGAAGAACACATTTTATTAACTGTGGTTGTGCTTCTCTGGGATTTTAAAACTCGTTTGTATTCATTCAAATTCACTCATTCTGTCTTTATTTTTTAAGTAATAAACATTTATCTACTTCTTTAAATGAGTTCTTTTAAAAACCATTGTTGACAGATTTCATCAATCACATTCTTCGCCTTCTTTATCAGTTTTCTCATAAAAGGCATTTGTTGTTTCAATTACATTTGGCTCCTCTAGAAAATGTAAGGGACATTTACAAATTCTTGAGGGAATTTGAGTGTGAAGCATTTTTTAATGAACTTCATCCATGATAGCATGGATTGTAAATAGTATACCTTCATAAAGATTCTTAGTTTCTCCTAAACATCATAGAAGGGTGATTATCATCCCATTTCTTCACTTGACAGCCTTCTCCACTGTCATTTCCCAAGAGGGTTAGAGCCACATTACTTTGCAATGCCCCTTCCCATTGGGTGGATGTATTATAGTACGTTTCCCTCTTCTACTGATTTTAGAGTTGAGCTTGTAACTTGTTTTGGCTGATGAGATGCACTAAAAGACATCACATGTGTAACAGTCAGTGCTTACTAGAGAAACAGATATAATACAAGATATACATAGACATGAATTTATAAGATAGGCTTACAATGGCTTCCCGCAGAGTTGGAGAGTCTGACTGTGCACTTGGGATCTGAAGGATCCAGAGGAAGGTATGGAACTCATTGCAGTGACCCAGGCGAGTCCGGATTAGGAGGCCAATGGGCCTGCATTGGAAGCCAGGAGATGACATCCAGCGTGAAGGCAAAGACTGGAGCTCCTCTAAAGAGATAGAACCAGATCTGTCCTCCTTTATTTCCCCTTTCCATCATCCAGGAGACAAGCTACCCTCCGGTGGTTTAACACTCTAGAGTGTGGAATTGCTGAAACAATTTAGTTGAGCTTCTCTCTCTCTCTCTCTCACTTTTTTTTTTTTTTTTGAGACAGAGTCTCACTATGCAGTTCAGGCTGCCTTTGAGCTCACTTTGTAACCCAGGCTGGTCTCGAACTTGCAACAATCCTCCTACTTCGACCTCCCCAGTGCTGGGATTACAGGTGGGTGCCACCACGCCCATCTAGTTGAGCTTCTCTTGCTCAAATTGACACAATCAGTCAACCATCATGACACATTTCTACTTGCCCTCCTGTGCTTCTGTCGTTGGGAAGAGAAGACCATTCTCTAGTCAGTCCAGTTGTTCTGGAAACAGCGAGAGAACCATGAAAACAGAGTCCCTGCCCAGCCTGGTCTACACAACCTGAAGCAAAGGCATCCCAGATGACTTGAGGCTTTGTGGGAATGATTGTTATTTTAAGGTACTGAAATCAGGATAGTTTTTTATGCAACATTATTATGACCATAACAAACTAAAATGTCCATGAATACAATTTCTAACATACTCATGAATACAATTGCTGACAAGTTACATTGTAGAAATTTCTAGTCTGTGTGTGTGTGTGTGTGTGTTAACACCTGTAAATGATACTTTCATAAATTAGAAAACTATACTTTTTAGAAGGCAAGTGACCTGAGTTCTGGTCTTTTCTTGGCTAACAAGGAAAGTAACCTTTGACAAGTAATCTTGCTGTACTGCAGTTGCTCCACTTACAAAAATGAGAAACATACTGTGATAAATTTAAGAATGGGGCTTATACTTGACATGTATGCCATATTTTATGACTAAAATGTATAGTTTTATGAACTAAAACAATATCAGTTATTTAAGGGTATAAAATTCCAACGTCATCACTTTGTGCCATTGTGTAACAAAGTTAGAATCTTTTAGGACTACAGGAGTACTAAGGCAGAAATTGGGAGATTGGTGAGGAAAACATACTATATGGCCAACAATGGATACAGTTGAAAGATCTTTGAAATTGGGCTATACAGAAATACTTTGATGTCTTCCATAAGATCCAAGATCAGAATGGGAAGGAGGAGACACAATTTTCTTAATTTTGATTCTGACCCTTTTCTCTGCCAATACACTTCTTCATTTCTTCGCTGTTGTCTGGAAGTATATGTGTGTCTCTTGCTAATAAATACATTGTAGCAACAGTGGGCTTTCATAAATGTTACCTGGCCCCAATTTGTTTGATTTTGCCATCGTTTTGGTTGGGATTTAGTGGAAATGATCACATAGTATGTATGTACGTGTATTTGTATGTATGTATGTATTTATTTTTTGGTACTGGGAATTGAACTCACAACCCCATGCCTGCCAGACAGGTGCTTACACCACTGAGCTAAATCCCCAGCCCCATAGCATGTATCTAGGTAAAACAAACTGCAGTTTCTTGAACTCTCCTCACTGCTTTTTCCAAAGTTCCTGTTTTGGAGACTGTTAACTAAAAGACAAGATTTGCCAACTTCCCTGGATAGAATAACAAAGAAGTGGGTTTACAGAGTTTTTTCGTTTGTATGTATTCATCCTCCATTACATTTTATAGAGGATTTAAAGAAAGGAATTGCCACACAGCAAGGGAGACTTGGGAATGCATGCTTTTAGCTGGTGGCACACTGCCCAGATTAAAAATGGGCAAGAAGGGAGGTTGGGAATTGTGAATCAATTAACCATCTCTGCTACAATGATAAATCTGTATTTTGCTCCTGAATTTATGGCACTATAAAATACTTGCATTTTACTGACCTAAATTTCTATTAATTCAACATGTTTCTTTTTTCAAATTGTAGCAAAATATATGACCAAATCCCCTAAGTCCTATATACTCATTCTGCATAGGTGCATCTTGCCAAGTTATGCGTCTTAAGAGACTCAGAAGTTATTTATATTTAGGGTTTTAAACATACTAGGCTTAAAAATCCACAGCACATCACAGGCATTTAGTTATGTGTTTTTGAGATCATTTGCATACTGCTAAGAACAAGGGTGGACTACCTGTGGTCGCTTAACAAATAGACATTATGAAGGCTGAAGGTCACTGTATGTACTGGTCTAACATGAGCCAATGGATTGCTGATTTCCTAAATTGTGGAATAATTTTATAGCTGGACCCACCATAGGCAATTCTGAAAAACTATTCTTTTTTTTTTTTTTTTCTTTTTGTGGTGCCAGGGATTGAACTCACAACTTCACGCCTGCCGGGGCAGGCGCTTAAGCCACTGAGCCAAACTCTCAGCCCTTGAAAAACTATTCTTTTAACTCTAATTGCACACAGGTTTTTGCAAGAGAACCCTAGCAAATTCCCTGGATTAGTCCTGTGAGGTTAATGGCTTAGGACAGAAAGGCCAAATTGTAAGCAATGACACCATCATAGAAGTAAGCTGCAAGGAATTCTCCACACAAGGAAAAGAGATTAGAAATGATTGCAGGACACCATGAAACATAGCTTTAGGAAAAGTATCCACTTTAGGGAAATGCTAAAAACCCACAGAAGACTCGATTTCACAGCCACTACATACATACATAGACAGGATGAGTCCTGCTGAGAGAAATATGAATCCTGCTCTAGTGCAGTGTAGTTGCCCATAACAGTGGTAGTAAATAAAATCCTACTGTCTCACATGAATAAGAATCCTTTTGCACACATCATTTCTTTATGACTTATTATGGATTGTTATGGTTATAGATTATTATTTACAAATCTTCAATAACAGGACTGAGTCTCCCAGACACTAAGTGCCTTTGCCAGAAGCATGTAAACATCATCCAGCATTTGATGACATCTTACTAAAAAAAAAGAAAAGAAAAAAGAAACCCTGCCTGTGCCCAGAAAGTCTGCTGCTGGAAACACCTTGCCGCACTGAGGCACCCTCTCCTGCAGAACTCAGGGCTACTTTCCTCCACTTGTTTGGCTCTGCATCCCAGGTTTTGGGAGTCTCAGCTATTTCTGTTTTTCCACACTGAATTTCCATGATTGGAATCCTTGCTCCTAGGTATTGCGGTGCTTCACGTTCTCTGATCTCATTCCAGTTCAGTCTCACTGAGAATCATGCATTGGACCTTTTCCTTCTGTTATTGTACTGGCTGAAGACAATAAGTGGAAGAGCTGAATACTGACCCACGATGTTCTTTTTAACTTACCAAGACACTTTTCTGAGATAACAGTGTAACTGCTGCTACTATTTTAAACAAAAATGTGATTTTAAGCAGATAAATGCAAGCAATTATGCACTTACATGTCATTTAAGTTGAATATCATGTCATTGAATATTCAGTCTTATAGTCATTTTTTCCTCAGAGTAGTATATTGATCTTTTTAAAAATCAGGCTGTGATCAGAGCCAAAACTTCATGTATTTAACCATTCATATCGTTACTAATTGAAATTTATTTTGTTATGTTCCTGTCACTTTGTAAAATTTTCATTCTTTTTTGAGGTTGCATTTTCTTCTATAATACGCTTGTGTGTAGTTATCATAAATTTCCTATTATTGAATATTTCGATTGCTTCTTCTTTTGTACCTATAAAATGTTACACTGGATTATCTGTAGAATAAATTCTTAGAACTGGAAAATTGCTGGTTCAGAGGGTGTATGCACTTATTTTTTTCATGGGCATGCATTAAATATAAACATGAAAAGTAAAACAAATTCTCCTTTTGATAGGCAAGCACTGTTTCCAGACTTATATATCTTTACAAAGATAGTCAGCATGAGTACAAATGTGTACACAGTTAGGAAATTCATCTCATTTAGGAATGTATTTTTTTGTACTACATTTAAAACAGTCCAAAGACCCTTGTCAAGAAGATATTGAGGGTAAGATACTCAGGTTATAATGTTACCATGAATCATTGGGACAAATTTCTACATTGTTTTATCACTTGGTGTCTGCCATACATCATAATTATTGTAAATCCTTTTAAAGGGCTGCATTTCTATTGGTTTTCACTATGTCTGTCTATTCACTCTGGAAGAAAAGATGTCCATGGGTCTATAAAGTTCTTATTAGTAATTTTTGAAACATGATCCAATCTGGACTGATTGTTCACTTGAACAAAACTATATTATATAATAAAGTCTACCTTTTTATTTTAAAAAGCAAAACAGAAAAAAGGGTAGAAATAGTACAGAATTAAAAAAAAAAACAGTAAGAAATCAATGTTAATGTATTGCATATTGTTATCTTAGAACTGGTTGTTCAAATTACAAGGTCTAGGCATAAAAAATGATCCAACAATCGAATGATGATCACATTCTTTTCTATGAACTAACAGAGAATTAGTAGCATATTTAACTATCTTGCACACTTATACATACATTAAGTTATATGTGTATACCTACATACATATAATCTTTTCATTTCTTCCATTTCTCCTTTCCCCTATCCCAGATGTTCTTTAATTTTGAGCACTTTCTTTCCCTTTCATTATTACGATATTTATTGTACATTTTGGATCTCAGTACTTTATCGGTTTTTTATTATTAGTATTTATTTTTTACACTAGGGAGACAATATAATATTTACAAGTGTGAGTCTGATTTATTTCACTTACGAGTATAGTCTCAAGTTGCCTCCGTTTACCTATAAAAGCCTCAAGATCATCCTTTTTATAGCTGAGTAATATTCCATTGTATAAAAATATCACATGTTTTTCATCCATTCTGCAGCTGAGGGTCATTTTGGTTGTTTCCAAGATTTAGCTATTACAAATTGTGCTGCTATAAACATGGGTGCACATATATTGCTGTGACATGACATTTTCAATTTTTCTGGGAAAATACCCAGAAGGGGAATAGCTGGATTGAATGGGATTTACAATCCTAGCTTTTTGAGGTATCTTCACACTGCTTTCCACAGTGGTGACACCAGTCTACACTCCCACCAACAGTGGAGAATTGTTCCTTTTTCCCCACAGTCCCACCAACATTTGTTATTGATTGATTTCTTGATGGCAACCATTCTTTCTGGAGTGAGATGGAGTATCAATGTTGTTTCAATTTGCATTTCTCGAATGACCAGTGATATTGAGCATTTCTTCACGTATATATTTGCCATTTGTATTTCTTCATCTGAGAAGTGCGTGTCCATCTCAGATGCCCATTTTTGGAATGGACCTTTGAATTTTAGGGGTCGGATGTTTTTGAATTCTTTGTATGTTCTAGATATAAGTCCTTTATCTGAGGGACAATTGGCTAAAATTCTTTCCCATTCTGTGGGTTTTCTTTTCACTTTATTGTTGATTTCTTTTGAAGCGCAAAATCCTTTTAATAAGATGAGATTCCAGTTGTTGATTCTTTGAAGTACTTCCTATGCAGTTTGCTTTTTGTTCATGAGCTCTTTGTTTACCCCTATTTTTACCTACTTTGTCTTCCAGTAGATTTTGTGTTTCTATTTTTAATATTTAGATCTTTGATGCATTTTGACTTTAGTGCACGGTGATAGACATGCGTCTAGTTCAGTCTTCAGCATGTGGAAAGCCATTTTTTCCAACACCATTTATTAAAGAAGCTATCTCTTCCAGTGAACATGTTTAACCCCTTAGTCAAAGATAAGATGGCTGAGTATCTTTGTAGTTTGTGCCTTTTCATCTATTCCATTGATCCTCAGGTCTATTTTTTTTGCCAGTACCATACTGATTTTATCACTGTAGCTTTGTAGTATAATTTCAAGTCAGGGATTGAGATGCATGCCTCCTGCCTTGCTTTTGTTGCCCAGAATAGCCTTTGCTATTCTAGGTCTCTTCTGTTTCCAAATGAATTTTAGAAATGTTTTCTCTAGATCTGTAAGGTATGTTAATGGTATTTTGATTGGGGTTGCATTAAATCTGTATAACAGTTTTGGGAGTATGACCATTTTCACAATATTGGTTCTTCCTAACCAAGAGCAAGAGATATTTTTCCATTTTCTAACAGTCTCTTCAATCTCCTTTTTTAGAGTACTATAGCTTTCAGCATATAGGTCTTTTACATTTTTTTTGTTAGGTTGATTCCTAAGTATTTCATTTTTTAATGCTATTGTGAAAAGTGTTATTTCCATAATTTCTCTCTCAGTGAGTTTGTTGTTTATGTATGGGAATGCTATTGATTTCTGAGTGCTGACTTTGTATCCAGCTACACTACTGAATTTGTTTATTAACTCTAGTAGTCTTTTGAAGGAGTTTTTAGGGTCTCCTATGTAGAGTATCATGTCATCTTCAAATAGTGATAATTTAACTTCTTCCTTTCCTATCCTATTCCTTTTATTTCTCTCTCTTGTTTGATTGCTCTGACTAATGTTTCCAGAAATATATTGAATAGGAGTGGTGATAGTGGACATCCTTGTCTTGTTCCTTATTTTAGAGTGAAAGCTTTCGGTTTTTGTCCACTTAGTATAATGTTGACTGTTGGTTTGTCATAGATGGCTTTTATCAGACTGAGGTAGATACCATCTATTCCAAGTTTCTGTAAGGTTTTTATCATGAACAAGTGTTGGACTTTATCAAAAGCTTTTTCTGCATCTATTGAGATGATCTTGTGATTTTTGTCTTTGACTCTATTGATATGATGTATTACCTTTATTGATTTGCATATGTTGAACCATTCCTGCATTCCTGGAATGAATCCCCTTGGTTGTGATGTATAATCTTCTTGATGACTTGCTGCATTGTATTTGCCAGTATTTTATTGAGAATCTTTGCATTTATGCTCATTAGGAAGGTTGGCCAATAGTTCTCCTTTTTGGTTGGGTCTTTCTCTGATTTTGGTATTAGAGTAATACTTGTCTCCAGGAATGAGTTAGAGAGAATTGCTTCCCTTTCAATTTCATTGAAGAGTTTGAGGAGTATTGGCATCAAATCTTCTCTAAATTTCTTATAGAAGTCAGCTGTAAATCCATCAGGACCTGGGCTTTTCTTTGTTGGTAAGCTTTTAATCACATTTTTAATTTCAGCAGCTGACATTGGGTTATTCAAAATTGTATGTCTTCTTGACTCAGCTTTGATAATTCATACGTTTCTAGGAATTTGTCCATTTCCTCTGTGTTTTCCACCCTATGTGAGTAAAGATTTTCAAAGTAGGTATTCATGATCTTCTGAATTTCCATGGGATCTATGGTAATTTCAATCTTTTCATTCCTTATTGCATGAATTTGGGTTTTTCTTTCTTTTTCTTGATAAGGTTGGCTAGATGTATATAAGTTTTGTTTGATTATCTCAAAGAACCAGCTCTTTGATTCATTAATTCTTTGTATTGTTTTCTTAGTGTCAATTGCATTAATTTCTGCTCTGATCTTTATAATTTCCTCTCTTCTATGAGCTTTGGGTTTGATTTGCTCTTCTTTTTCTAGAAGATTTAGGTGTAGATTAAATTGTTTATTTGTGCTCATTCTGTTTTCTTGACATGACAATTTATTGCTATATATTTCCCTCTTAGGACCACTTTCCTTGCATCCCACAAGTTTCGGTGTGTTGTATCTGCATTTTGATTGAATTTTAGATATTGTTTAACTTCTTTAATTTCATCTGTAACCCATTGGTTGTTCAAGAGGTTGTTATTTAATTTCCATGTCTTTATGTAGGTTTTGCAGTTTCTTTTGCCATTGATTTCCAATTTCAGTGCACTGTGATCAGAAACATGCATGGGATAATTTCAGTTCCTTTGCATCTACTTAAGCATGTTCTATGGGCTAATATATGGTTTATTTTAGAGAATGTCCCACGTGCAGCTGAGAAAAATATGTATTCTGATGTTGTTGGGTGGAACACTCTGTAAACATCTACTAAGTCCATTTGTTCACAAGTTTGATTCATTTCTGTTATTTCTTTGCCAACTTTTTGTCTAGTTGATATATCTCTTTGTGTCAATGGGGTATGAAGTTCCTCTATTACAATTGTGTTATTGCGTGGTTGTTTTTTATGTCTATCAGCATTTATCTTATATAGTTGGGTGCTCCTGTATTTGGTGCATATATATTTATGATTGTTAGCACTTCCTCTTGAATTTTTCTCCTAACAAGTATGTAATGAACTTATCTCTTTTGATCATTTTTGGTTTGAAGTTTACACTGTCTGCAAACAGAATAGCTACCCCTGCTTTTTTCTGGGTTCCTGTCACATGGAATATTGTTTTCCATCCTTTGACTTTTAGTCTATAACTTTTCTTTTCAGTCATATAAGTTTCTTGTATACAACATGTTGTTGGATCCTGTTTCTTGATCCATTCTGTCAGCCTATTTCTTTTAATTGGTGAATTGAGGCCATTTACATTGATGGATATAACTGATGTGTACTGGCTTAACCCTTTCATGTTATTTTCCTGTTGTTGGTTTCCTGCTTTGCCCCCTTGTTTAATTGCTTTCCCTGTCTGGTGGTTTCTTTCTGTTGTTGTCCTGGGAATTATAGTCATTTTTGTCTCTCTGTAGTATATCTTTCAGTATTCTTTCTAGGGTTGGCTTGGTAGACATGAATTTCTTCAGTTGTTCTTTGTCATGGAAGTGTCTCATTTCTCCATCAAATTTGAAAGAAAGCTTTGCAGTGTACATCAATCTGGGTTGAAAGTTGTTTTCTTTCAGGGCTTGAAATACTTCACTCCAAGATCATCTTAACTTGAGGGTTTGTGCTGAAAAGTCTGCCTTGATTCTAATGGGCTTCCCTTGATAGGTGAGTTGTATCTTTTCTCTAATAGCTTTTAGTATTCTGTTTTTATGCTGTATGTCTGGGATCTTAATTATTATATGTCTGGGTGTAGGTTTATTTTGGTTATGACTGTTTGACATTCTATATACTTCACTTATCTGTATATCCAATTCTTTTCCCAGGTTTGGGAAACTTTTTGCTTTTAACTCTGAACAGTTTTTTTAAGTCAGTTGCATTGACTCCTGCATTTTCATTTATGCCTGTCAGTCTAATATTGCTTCTCTTTGCATCATTTTGAAGCTGTTGAATTGTTATTTCATGCTCTCTTGTTATTTTCACAAGTTCTTTCCTTTCACAATCACTACCTGTGTTCCTGTCTTTGAGGTCTGAAAGGTTATCCTCAGCTTCATTCAAATGATTTCACCAGCTTTCAATGGAGTTTTATATTTCCTGGGTATCTCTTTGAATTTGTTTCATGCATTCTGTTTCTTTCCTAAGTTGTTCATTCAAGGTTTTCCATCATTTTCCCATGCTCCTCTACTTTTTTTTATCTATGTCTTCTTTAGCTATGCTGAGTAATTCCTTTATTAAGGTGGTCATTTCTTTCTTTACCTGAGAGATTATTTCTAATCTTATTTCCTCTATAGCTTCATGGATTTGTTTCTTTATTTCACTTGCTATCTTTTCAGACATTTCAGATATCTGACTTCTAATGTCATCTATTTCAGCATCTCCTGTACTTGTTCCTGATGGACTGGACATTTGAGATTGCATTTTGCTTTATCGTTTTGTCATTTTCACCTCTTGGGTTAATATTTGGTCTCTCAATCCCACTAGTCTCAACTGACTGTCATGTGTGTCTTAGGGTCCTACTGTATGGGTGATGTTTGTCCAATTGCTGGGTCCCACAATGAAGGGGTGGGGCCAGTTACCTGAATTCCTCTTGCAGGTCCTTTGGGGTGAGTCTTATAATCTCCCTAGGCCGACAAGCCTAAGAGTATTGATGCAAGCCAACCCTCAACTCCTATTGTTACTGTGGCTTTAGGCTCTTCCAGGCTGCCAGATTTAGCTGGTTATATTGTGCACCTCAGCTGAGACCCTACTGTATCACTGGGAGTCTCCTAGACCCTTTCAAATTCCTCCAGCTTGGAGGAGGCCTTGCCAGTGATCTCCACAACCCACCCAGTGTTCTCTGTATTGAAGAAAGACTCACCCATACTCTTGCAGGTCTTGCCAAAGTCCTACAGCTGGAGGGGAGGGTTCACTGCAGCTCCTGTTGACCCACAGAGGTCCTTTATTTGAG